>ML378473.1:16638-60985 GCA_005239525.1 Nicotiana knightiana
TGGGGCAACATCCTTTGTTGATGGTCTTCTGTTCCTACTTCTGAAAACCCAACTAAACATTAACTCCTTTATTGTGCTTGTCACATCACCCATTGTACTCCAAATCAATTCAAGACCACCCACTACAAGCACACTGCTGTATGGCAATGCTTTCACATCTATACATATAGCACTAACGTACATGTATGACTTTCTTCGCTCGTGTAATATGTCATAGAAAAAGTTTGTTAAATCCATCAGGCTTATTCTGTAAAATAGGATTAGATCATCCTCGCTCCCTGGTTGCCCGTTTCTCCCCCCAAGCTTCATGATTCTGTCTCTCCTTTGACATGTACACTATTATTCTGTTGGAAGATTACTAATGCATATGTTACTTACTTGACAGCTATTTGTGATGCAGAATTCACCTCAGAGGATCAAGTTATGTCAGCCGACGTTATAAGCAAGGCCTATTTGGAAACAGAAGAGGAGTTCCTTTCTCTAGTGAGAAAGCAATGGCAAACTAAACCCCAAATTGCTTCTGCGGGATCATGCTGCTTAGTGGGTATTATATGCAGTGGGATCTTATACATCGCAAATGCTGGAGATTCTCGTGCGGTGTTAGGGAAACGGGAGAGGGCTATGAAAGAGGTCAAAGCAATTCAATTGTCTTCTGAACACAATGCGAGTTTGGAGTCTGTCCGTGAGGAGCTGCATTCACTGCATCCTGATGATCCGCATGTAGTAGTTTTAAAGCACAAGGTGTGGCGCGTGAAGGGAATTATACAGGTATTTAAGTTCCATGTTATCAGACTCACTGTAAGGTTATTCATTACACTTGTCTGAGCTGTGTGAAGCAGATGATATCAACTCGATAGTATTGTTGCTAAAATTTTAATGCACTTGCAGGTGTCAAGATCAATTGGTGATGCGTATTTGAAGAGAGCAGAGTTTAACAGAGAGCCTTTGCTCCCTAAATTTCGATTTCCGGGAACCTTCCGGAAGCCAATTCTCCTAGCTGAGCCATCAATATTTGTACAGAAGCTCCTTCCAGAAGATCAGTTTCTCATATTTGCGTCTGATGGCTTATGGGAGCATCTAAGCAATCAAGAGGCCGTGGACATTGTCAGTCGTTGTGAGCACCATGTAAGATTGTCCTCATTTCTTTTAGATAGGGAAGAATCTACTTGTTTGTCATATCTTCTATTTTTTCTTGTTATCATATCATTATCATTTGTTAGCGAGAGGGAGGAAGGGGGGGGGGGGGGGGGGGGAGGAGGTAGAGAGAGATGTTACAATGACTACATGCAGCTGTTATGATTTTCTCTAGTTTAAATCTCTCTGTTAAGAGACCTTTTCCTGTTCCTTAATCTTCGGAGAACACAGTGTTGTGTTATATGTGAGTTCTCTGTTTGCCAGCAAGGAATCTGAATTTCTTTAGTAAATCTGCTTTTTGTGTACTTTGAGATATATACCTGTGTTTATTTTTAATTTGAAAACTAGGACGAAACAAGAAATATATGAAATTAAAAATGAGATTAGTTAGTAAGTTAATAAAAAATCTCATGTTTCTTTTAGGCAGAATAGCCTAATAGACTCCTGAACTTATTTCCGTTTGTCATCCCGGTCCCTATACTCAATAGTTTGTCTAGTGAACACTTACATTTGTTGAAACACATTACTTTAAACCCCCCGACCTTGTGTGTCTCTCAGACACCCTGATATCAATATCCACGTCAGACACAATATGCCACATCATTTTCAAGCTTTATAAAATTATTTTTTTAGTTTTTTGTACGAAAGCTATTTTTTTTAAAAAGAAACTTAATTCACCCCATCTCTAGCAAATCCCACTACCGCTGCTATGCCATCCATTTTCACCTTTTCTTTTAAACCCATCTCCACATTCATACAATTTCAACCATTAGCACCACTGCCACCATTTTTCTTTGACCAACTCAAATTCTTTCAAGAATCTCCATATACAACTCAAATTCAACCATTAAAACACACAATTTACTTTTAGACCCATCTTTGCATTCACACGATTTTCTTCCCTCTGAAATACCCAAATTGGAAAAAGCCATGGCCGGAGTTGAATTGCTTCCCAAGGAATCTCCTCACTATTCTTGTTTATCTCACCTCAAAAACTGCATGAAGCCACTGGAAAGCACCACAGAAAACCATTAGAGTCGTCGTCTTCAATTGATTGCCTCAGTTTTCGTCGCCAATATTCAGAAAGTAACAAGATCTATTTTTAAACATCCAACTTCAAGAATCACAGGCTTTATTTGCTTTATTTGGAAATACAACAGATACTTTTAATCTGTCTTTTTTGCAACTGATCTCAAAACGGAGGAAGATGTTGGAGGTGGTGGAGGAGGAGGAAAAAAAAGGAGACGACGACGGCAAAGGTGGTGGTGGTGGAAGGGCAGGAGTAGGGCCAAGAGACAGTAGTAGCGGATTGATTTTTGGGAGGAAGACGAAATTGACTTTTTAACTTTTTTTTTGGCCTTCTCTTTTTAATTTTTATTCATAGATCTAATTTCAGTATTTTCAAATCAATTTACGCCCCTTATGCACGTGTATATTACATATTTCATCCAACTCAGTTATGTTAATGCCACATAAAATCGGTCAACGGTCAGAGGTATTTAAAAAGTTTGTTTTGATCTAGTATAAGTTTCTTTTATTGGACGAGATGGAGCGTAGTATCCCGCACACAGAGAAGTTGTTCATTGGCGGATATTTCAATAGTCATATTGGGGCTAGTTCTAGGGGTTATGATGATGTGCATGGCGGGTACGGTTTTGGGGATAGAAATGAGGGAGGTAATTCACTGTTGGAGTTTGCTAGAGCTTTTGATTTGGTTATAGCTAACTCGAGTTTCCCGAAGAGGGAAGAGCACCTGGCCACTTTCCGAAATTCAATGGGCAAGACTCAGATTGAGTACCTTCTCTGCAGGAAATGCGATAAAGGTCCTTGCACTGACTGCAAGGTCATCCCGAGTGAGCACCTCACGACTCTGCATAGGCTCCTAGTTATGGACCTGGAGATGAAGAGGAATAGGAGGAAGAGGGCGGGGTGCTGGCAATCTAAGATCAAGTGGGGTAACTTGACCAAGGACAAAGCTCAGGAGTTAGGGGAGAAGTTGGCTATGAGGGCCTGGATGAGTATGGGGGACGCGTCTAGTATGTGGTCCATGACTGCGGATTGCATTAGGGTAGCTGCTAGAGAGGTCTTAGGGGCCACGAAGGGTTCTTCTGGGTCATAAAGGGGACTGGTGGTGGAATGGAGAGGTTCAAGGTAAAGTGGAAGCTAAGAAAGCTGCTTATTTGAAGCTAGTAGAGAGTACAAACGAGGAGGAAAAAAGAACTTATCGGGAGTGTTACATAAAGGAAAAGAAAGAGGAAAAGTTAGCAGTTACGATGGCTAAGAATGCAACATTTGCTCGTTTGTACGAGGAGCTCGAGGGCAAAGGTGAGGATAAGAGGTTGTACCGGTTGGCCAAGGTGAGGGAGAGGAAAGCCCGTGACTTAGACCAAGTCAAGTGCATCAAGGATGAGGAGGAGGATAGATGCATTGTGTTGGGTGAGTTGGAGCACTCCGAGAGTCGGCGGGATTTTGGGTACTGTAGGCGGATTACGGTAGAAGAGGTGGAAGGTGCGATGCGTAAGATGTGCAGGGGCAGAGCAACGGGGCCAGACAAAATCCCGGTGGAATTCTGGAAGCGCGCGGGGCGGGCAGGTTTGGAGTGGCTCACTAGGCTGCTTAATGTTATTTTTAAGGCAAAGACGATGCCCGAAGAATGGAGGTGGAGTACGATGGTTCCGCTTTACAAGAACAAGGGTGATATATCTAAAATTGCAACAATTATAGAGATATCAAGTTATTGAGTCACACTATGAAGGTTTGGGAGAGAGTGGTGGAGGCCAGGGTAAGGAGGTGCGTGTCTATTTTCGAGAATTAGTTTGGATTCATGCCGGGGCGTTCGACTACGGAAGTGATTCATCTGGTAGAGATTAGTGGAGCAGTATAGGGAAAGGAAGAAGGATTTACATATGGTGTTTATTGACCTTGAGAAGGCATACAATAAAGTTTCGAGGGAGATTCTGTGGAGGTGTTTGGAGGTTAGCAGCGTTCCGGTAGCGTACATTAGGGTGATTAAGGATATGTATGATGATGCTAAGACTCGGGTGAGGATTGTGGGTGGTGACTCAGACCATTTCCTTGTGGTGATGGGGTTGCACCAGGGATCGGCTCTTAGCCCATTTTTGTTTGCCTTGGCGATGGATGTACTGTCGCGTCACATCCAAGGGGAGGTGCCTTGGTGCATGCTATTTGCCGATGATATAGTGTTGATTGACGAGATGCGTAACGGAGTTAACGCAAGGTTGGAGGTTTGGAGACAGACCTTGGAGTCTAAAGGTTTCAAACTGAGTAGAACCAAGACAGAATACTTGGAGTGCAAATTCAGTGAGACCCATGATGCAGACGTAGAGGTTAAGCTTGATGCTCAAGTTATCCCCAAGAGAGCGAGTTTTAAGTATCTCAGGTCTATTATCCAGGGTAACGAGCAAATTGACGAAGATGTCACACATCATATCGGAGCTGGGTGGATGAAGTGGAGGCTCGCTTCCGGTGTTCTATGTGTTAAGAATGTGTCGCTAAGACTTAGGGGTAAGTTTTATCGAGTGGTGGTTCGACCCGCTCTGCTGTATGGGGCTGAGTGTTGGCCAGTCAAGAACTCCCAACGTACAGAAGATGAGAGTAGCAGAGATGAGGATGTTGAGATGGATGTGTGAGTGTACCAGGCGAGATAGATTAGGAATGAAGCTATCCGGGACAGAGTGGGAGTAGCCTCCGTGGAGGACAAGATGCGGGAGTCGCGGCTGAGATGGTTCGGACATGTCAGGAGAAGAAGCATTGATGCCACTGTCAGGAGGTGTGAGAGGTTGGCCATGGAGAGCTTGAGAAAGGGGTCGAGGTAGGCCTAAGAAATACTGGGGAGAAGTGATTAGGCAGGACATGGCGCTGTTTCATTTCACTGAGGACATGACACTTGATAGGAGCGTGTAGAAGGTTAGTAGGTAGTTTATAGTGTTCACCGATAGGCTTAGTAGCATGCATTTCCCTTCATATTCTTTGATTTTTATTACCGTATGTGGTTTTGTTCGCCTCAGGTATTGTATTTCATGTTGCTATTATTGGATACTGTTTCTTTTTTTTCCATCTTTCTTCCTTCCTTGCTTCCTTCTTCTTCTTCTTCTTCTTGCCCTTCCTGAGCTGAGGGTTTATTGGAAACAACCTCTCTACCTGCATTAGGTAGGGGTAAGGTCTGCGTACAGACTACCCTCCCCATACCTCACATGTTGGGATCAAACTGGGTTTTTTTTTTGTTGTTGTTGAAGAGTAGATGCTTGTAGAATCTTTATCTTTGGTGTAGGAATAGTAGGATTGAAAATTTAACTCAGATCACGGAGTAGTGTGATTTCTTGGGGGTGTAAAGAAGGTTGTTTGTATTCTGGTGTACCATCTTGGTACATTTTTAAAAACTCACTTTACTTGTTAAAAAAAGTTTAACGAGCCACTTTCAAGATTAAACCTTAGATTAACATCATTTAAAGATGTTTTAGATTGCAATGAAGGGAAAAGAAACAGAGACCTTGCAAAAGAAAAGAAAGGAAAGGAGAGGGATATCACTTTCTTGTTTTTGGTTTTTTACCTATAGAGAAAAGGAAGTAGCTGACATTCCTTGACATTAATACCTATGATTACAAAAAAGAACTTGAGATTATGAAAAATATGTATTATTTTAATTTACTTACTAAAAACAATGCATATTGTAGTCTATGTTGCTCGGGCTCTCCGAAAATATCGACGGGTGCATGTCGGATCCTCTAAAAATAGTGTATTTTTGGAGGATCCGACACTGGTGTGACACCTGTTTTGGAAAGTCTGCGCAACATAGATTATAGTCATAATTTTAAAGTGTCTTTTGGCGTTACAAAAATTTTGTACCTCTTGCTTTCATAGCAAAAAGAATTTATTGATAAGATAGCTTGGTGTCTTATCAATATATTTACAAAGAAGCCTTCGATCGTTCACCTCTAATGTGACACGTTCCCTCCCAAACACTTAAAAAGCAGCCATGGCCTAAGACGTCAGACTTGAAATATCATGGTCCTTCGTCGTGACTTCTTTTGTTTGGTAGGGCGACGAAAGGCTACTTCAGCGGGAGCTGCTGTCGGCTAAGTTGCTCGGACACGGGTGCGGATCTAGTGGTCGGATCCTTCGAGATGTAAATTCTAAGATTCAAGGATACATATCCTTGTACGGATCCGGGTGCGGGGATCCGGCTAAAAATAATTCAGAAAAATAAAAATATAGAATTATCTCTAAACTGTGAGAAATTTTGTGGAATGCTTACGTATAGCTTGTAAAGTGTGAATTCTTTTATCTCGAGTTGTAGCAAGTAAAAGATCGATTTCCTAGATAAGGTATGCTATTTTCTACAAATTTACCCTAGTTTAGTTCTGATTTCGGGAATCAAATTGCATCTCGTCTCGAATTTTTCCGCCCCGTCATGGACAAAGTACAGGATCTCATACCCACACCCGTGCTACTGTCGTGTCGACACGGGTGCGGCGCCTAAACTGCCATGTCGAAGCAACTTAGGATGTCGGTATTGGAAACGTCTAGCTTGGCATTTAGTTAGAGAAAAGGGACCTCAGCTTGATCTAATAGAATGATTTTGCCGTATCCGAAAAGCAAATGCGATCTAAGCAAGACACCCTGGAATTCCACTGACACTTGTGCCTTTCCACTTTCCACGAGTCAAGAAATATAACGATATCTAAGAGAACTCGACTCAGTCCTCTCCTACCGCGTGGGAGTCTGAGCTGGTAGGACAGAACAAAATCTTGAATTCTCGGTTTTCCTTTACCAATACACTAATCAATGGTGCTCTAGGTAGAGAGATTTTCAAATCAGACTTAAGTTGGTGAAAAAAGTAACAAAACAATTACATCCAGCCCACTTGTTTGATCACTGTAGGTCATTTCATCCCCGGGTAGAAGTGAAATTTTAGTTTTCGTGTTTATGAAGTTTTCTCCCCTATATTCTTACCTCTTGCCAAACTTATCCGCACCTGGTGTTTGTATATAGCCTTATCAGGTTAAATTATACTGTAACAATTACATTACAATTCAAACTCGGAAAAACCTTACCATCTTGATCCTCTCCTTTCCGATTGCTTCCTTTCTCTCAATCTTAAGCATCCATCAATTATATTACTCAGTTCAACTGACACATTTGAGCTGCGCTTGGAGTGTTTAAATGGAACGGACTTAAGATAGAGTGTCTAAGTGAAAATGGCGGACAACTTTTAAGAGTTTGTCGATGTATTTGGCCTATTAAAATTTACGGAATTGTTTCATTTATTGATACTTGAGGGGTTTTTACCATGATGGTTAACTTTTGGGGATCTAAATGCGATAATTCCTTCAGAGAAATTTTAGAGGTCTGAAGTATTATTTGTGAGTTTTTTTCCTTTTTGTGGTTTTATTCTTGATTCAACGGGCATCCAGTTTCCACACGTATGCTTATACTTGTGTAATGTGTTCACTAGATAGCGACACTAGATTCTTGCATATTCGATTATGACTATTTGTGCAGTTGAGCATGTAAGTTTTGTTTTCTTCATGACCTATCTACTTCAAGAAACAGTTATTGACGGACTGTTGAAACTTGCATTAAATTACTGTGTCAGCTGTTTTCTCTACTAAAACTAACATTTACAAATTTGTACAGGGAATTGCTAGAAAACTCGTAAAAGCTGCTCTTCAGGAAGCCGCTAAGAAAAGAGAAATGAGATATGCGGACCTGAAAAGGATAGATAGAGGAGTGAGGCGACATTTTCACGACGATATCACGGTCATAGTTTTGTTTCTAGATTCTCATTTGATTAGTCGCAGTTCCTTCCGTGCGCCAGTGGTTTCTATAAAAGCAAGTGGCGGTCCTTGAAATGCCAATACCTTGAATAAGTTCCTATAACCTATGTCTAATTCCTCGAGTTTATCATGAAACTTCTCTTAAAATAGAAAGAGACAGAGACAGAGAAAAAAGAAAGTATGTATAGCTTTGCTCCTTGGGCTATCAGACCTCAGTATATAAATGATAAGTTGATGATTATGCCAGTAAGATGCTCTCAAAAACTTCTGCTGATTGGCATATGAAACTTAGTAAGTTAGGGCGAGACGGTGAGGCTTAAAACTTATGTCTGTCGTTCAGTTTTTCAAGAGATGTTAAATACTGGAGTACAAAAATTTGAGTGCTCACAATTTCTTTTCTTGAATTCATTTGCTTTATGTCAATGTCCAGCTCTGTTCCAAACTTATTTGTGATTCTTTTTAGATGTTTGGAGTAATTTGACTCACAAATTGTTACATACATAGGTCCCTGACTCTTGTGCGGCATCTTGGAAGACAAGTGTATCTGTGTATATAACTTTCTTATTGCCTTTTGCATAATGGTGTCATAGGTATGCGGCATTCTTCTACTCGTGTGAAATGACATGCCATTTGGATGTTAAACTTCACAAAGCCATTCTTATCTAGGAATAAAAAATGCCGACTTTTTCTCTGTCTTTAACGTGGTGTTTATGCTTCTCTGAGCCGAAGGTTTACATTAAGGTAGGTGTAAGGTTCCGTACACACTGCACTATACGTGAGATTATACTGGGTTTGTTGTTGTTGTTGACAAACAACTATTGCATGAATATTTTACTTATTTGGATATGCCCGCGTTGGATGTGACATGGATATAGATACTTTATGTTGAATTTTTCGAAAATAAAAAAGTTGGTATAAGATTGCACAATGTATGGTGCAAGTTATTAGGTGAAAAGATGAGCAACTTAGCATGAATTATCAAAAAAAATTCTAGAATGTAACTATTTTCATTGTGAATCTGAAGAAGGATTTACCGTATCTCCTTAAATCATACTAGTTGCTTTCTTGAGTTGTTAAGGAAACGGGATAATGATATGCGCTTTGGTTCATATTTGACCTTCAAATATATACTCATATTGTGTGTTTGGTATAACGGAAAATGTTTTCCGTGGAGAATGTTTTTCAAAAAAGTAAGTAGTAATCTTATTTATTTGGTATTTGGTATGCAAATTAAGGAAAAGTTCTTTCAAGAGTATTTATAAATAATTTAGATATTGAAGAAAAAGAAGCCTTTTTCGGAGAGAGGGGGTGGGGTGGAGTTAGGTGGGAAGGTTGATAAGGAGTTTCGGAAAATGTTTTCCCTTCTCTCGATTAGGAAAACATTTTCCTCCAGTTGGAGAAAAATAAGTTCATAAGGAAAATGCTTTCCAAAACATTCAAACCAACAAAACATGAAAAAATTGGGGAAAATATTTTCCAGAAAATCTTTTCCTTCGTACCAAACACACACATAATGTAAACTAATTTTACAGTTAACGGAATTTAATCAGTTGTACTCTTTTCTGTGCCATGAATACTGAGAAAATGAGCCTAATTTAGAACTGAAGAAGACTAATCTTCCGTTTAGAAATTTTGTGACATTTTCCTAAGTTGCTCACCATCTTTTTTGTTTCAGCAGTCCATAGTTCAGTCTCAACAGAAATTCTAATTATCAACTCCAACAAAACTTAATAGTTTAGTGGTAAAAGTATAATATAGTAAATAGCAGGGGTACTACTTCGGCTTGATTTGTATATATGTCCATAAACAAAATTGTGTGTAAATTGCAAAATCAATGCAGTCAGATCTCTCTATAACAATATCCTTATATAATAATACTTTACTATAAAAGCTAAGCTTTTTCCCGAACCAATTTTCATGTTATGTTATAATATGTTCTCTATAACAACACTTTCCTATAACATTAAAAACTATTCGGAACAAGCGAGACTGTTATAGAGAGATTTGACAGTAGTTAAGCATATAACATCTAAAGTAATTAACGAATTTCATTTTAAAGTAATTAAGACGTCTTACTTTAATACATGAAAACAAATTAAAATCAAGATAATTAATATTATACAATAATGAAAAATCCATAATAATTTCGAATTAGTAGAAGTTATTTTAACAACAAAATTTGCACATCTTTACAATATGCCAAACGATGCATCAAGTCCTTTGCTCAATATGATACCCTTTATGGGTAAAGAAACAACTCCAAAACATCAAATAAGAGCGCGACCCATGCGAAATTTATCAGAATCTAACCAAAACTTGCGGACAAATACAAAATCATCATGCATGCCTTGAAACTTCTAAATCATGAATCCGAAGCTTTTTACAACTCATTTTTTAAAACTTAACTAATATGCAATTTAAGTGTCTGAATCACTCTTAAACGTTCCGGATCACAACCAATATATACCCAAATTAACTGAGCTGGTGTATCAACATATATAAGCAGAAGGCAAAGTAGACAAGGAAAGAGATTCATGCTCTTTAATTTACTCTCATGTTCTTGTTTCTTTACCGCTTCTCATCAAACAACTATGCATAATCCACAAGTACATAAGTAAAGAGCTGCAACCGATGAGAACGACAGTAATGGCGAGTTACAGATGCAACTATAACTGCTGTCAATCATTGCCAAAAACTGAAAAGTGTGGCCTTGACCAAACGCCACATTTTCGCACCTAAGACAACACTTTTTGAGGGTAGCCTAAATGAGTGTAACCTCAGCCCTAAGACAACGCTTTATAAGTGTTGCTTTAGAAGCCACACTTGAAAAACGTGGCCTAAAAATTACTAAAAGCCACGCTTGTAGTACCACTTTTCGGTACTACAGCAACACATGAAAATGTGGCATTTATTACTCTTTAGGTCACGCTTGAAAGCGTTGCTTTTGCTACTATATATCCCATAATCACGTACGAAGATCTCAAACATTCAATTATGTAAAAAATAACAAAAGAATAATTTCAATACATATACTTGCAATGAACTTCAAATAAAAAAAGATTAAATCTTGTGTAATACAACGAAGCAAATTGTTTCAAGGTTCATGCTTGTTTCTAACTCATACAACACCATATATCAAGAATTGACAAAATACCAGAAACATTGGTTCTATAAATGCAAAGCTATAGTTAAGGATGGTTCAAGGCTGCAGTATCAAAACTGGCAAATCAGCTGGATTTTAAAATCACTCCAGATCATTGGTCGTATTTTCATTATATTAGAGTAATAGTTTTTCTTTGTTATATGCAAAAGGTTTTGGTATTTGTTCTTAATATTCTATTCTATAGGACAAAACAATTTTAGTATTATCTTCTTATTCTATCAAATACTAAATTAAACATGATAGATTAGATAATAAGCGCTCGTTTGGGTTGAAGGGTTGGTATACCATTCTGTATTGTTTTATCCAATATTTGGTTTATCTTTAAAATCATGTATAACTAATCATGGAGTAAATAAATACACCAATTGATGTGTTATTTTGTACCAAGACCAATGTGGTAAAACAATACTATGATTAAGTTATACATGGATAACGCGTTCAAACAGCCAAACCTTCCCTTGTGGATCTCCTCAAACCCTTTTTCAAATCCATTACAGTTCTAAACCAAACACAAGTTTAAGTTATACATTGTGTATCCAGTTTTTAATACAATGACCCAAACGCCAATTGGAAATAGTTCAAGCATTATTAATCTTTATATTAAAAATCCTTGTATTATAATTCATGTCTAACTTGTTTTTAAAACCATATTTGACCCATGTTTTTTAAAACTAACTTGTTTGCTTGAGCATGTCTTTGGACTCGTAAATGAGGGTAACAGATGATCCAGTGATTAGAAGATGATCTATATACACCAGTATAACCACAATGTGGTCACCAACTCTTCTGGTAAAAGGGGAATAGTCATTGAATGAAGCATGCAACCATGGGTGTTCATAGTTCGGTTTGGATCTGTTTTCCCCTAAAAAGAAACCAAACCAAGTAAGTCAGTTTTTCAAATATTAGAACCAAACCAAACCAATTAAGTCGGTTTTTTCTCGATTCAGTTTATGTCGGTTTTTCGGTTTTTTCGGTTTGTCGGTTTTTTCTTAAATATAAGACATATACTACCAAACACATATTCCGGCGACCACATTTTCAATGTGACACTATCAAATCAATTTCCGTTTTAGAAATCTATTATTTACTAAAATATATTGATGATAATTGAATAAAATAGTGATGAATAATTTAAGGACTCAATTCAAAATATATTTTTTTAACGTGAAATGGATTCTTACACTTAACAAAAGAAAACTATCAATCAAACTAGAATATAAAGGTAAAGAACTATACTAAAAGTGCAAACGATTAACATTCACCATTAAAAAATTGAAACTTTGTATGAAAATATACATATATATATAGGTGTAATAACAAATTTGAAATAGCTACTCCTATAGTCGGTTTGGTTCGGTTATTTTTTGATTAAACCAAAACCAAACCAAATTTGATCGGTTTTTAAAATTCAAATCCAAAATCAAACCAAACAAAAAAGTATCGATTTTTTTGGTCGGTTTGATTTGGTTTTCGATTTTTCGGATTTTTATGAACACCCCTACTTGCAACCAAGAGAGCCTCAGAGAACTCACGTTCCATTGACTTGAAGCCTACTTCAATCCATATAAGGATTTGTACAGCTTACCCACCTTGAATTTCTCCCCCTTGCTAGCAAAGCCAAGAGGTTGTATCATATACACATCTTCAATCAAATCAACTTGTAAGATAATATTAAAAACATCCATCGGTGTAGCTTCCATCCATAGATGACATCGATAGACATGACAACACTCACTGTCACCATTTTCGCAATAGGAAAAAAAGTCTCTTGATAGTCCAAACCTTCTTATTGTGTGTAGCCTTTGGCCATAAGTAAGGCTGTAATCCGGTCTGGTTCAGGCCGTGCCCGGCCCAGGCCCGCCATCCCATATGGGTTGTGGGCTAAACGGGCTGCCCGTTTGGGTCCGGGACCAGGCGGTTCAAAAAGCCCATGTTGGCCGGTCTTTAGTGTTGAGCTCGCGAGCCCGGGCCTAACTGCTACTTTTAAAAAAAACAATTCTGAAATTAGGAGGTCCTCACTTTTGGTATACAAATATTTATAATGCTTTAGCACTTTCAGATGAGGAATTGTCTACACTTTCAGATGCAAAAGCCTCAATTAAAATAAATGCTCAAACCATTTATAATGCTTATCAACTTGCCTTAGATCATGCTAGACCAAATATTCCAACTCCTACTTCTTCTAGTTCGCAATCATCTAAAAGAACTGCGGGACTAAAAGCACTTAGTGCTTGGACGAGGTTCAGGGGTTCTCAAGGTTCCAGTATTGGTGATAATTCACAACTAAATGAGCTTCAAGTTTATTTGTCGCAGGGACTTAAAGAAGTGAATCCCGACGACTCCTTTAATATTTTGGAATGGTGGAAGGACAAAGAAAAATACTTTCCAGTTCTTTCAAGGATGGCTCGAGACATTTTAACTATTCAAGCTTCAACAGTGGCATCGGAGAGAGCTTTCAGTCAAGCGAGACTTCAACTCGGTGATCATAGAGCGTCTATGAGGGAGAGCTTGGAAAAATCAGTACTCTTCAGAGATTGGATCCGTTCGGAATGAAGAAACTTTGGACTTGCTGAATCACAACCAGAGATAGACGAAGCTTACGAAGAAATGCTAGCGGAACTTGCGGAGGATGCTGCTTCGCCCGGAAGCGGTGATGAACAAGCTTCTTTTCCGCCACCACCAACGGAAATCCTCCGAACCTTGAAGGATTTATGAAATTTGTAAGAGATACAATGAGGACTAATATGTAACTTGTATTTTGGCACATCCTCATTAGTTTTTTTTTCTTTTAATGGTGGTATTAGCACCTTGTTGTGCTCATTCCATTAGAGGGAGGAAGACTAAGAAAGATTTTGCCATTTTCTGTTAATGTCATAATAATAAAAATTATAACGCATTCCCTTGAATATCTCTTTACAATTTTTTGTGTTTAAATTTAAATTACAAGATTAAGTCACAAATATAATATAATTTACAAGAAATTACCTTGGATAAAAAAATTTCAAAAATAAAAATAGTCCGGCCCACTTATGCTTGTGGGCCCGACCCTTTTAGCTCGGGCTCATATGAGCCGGTTACACCCATTAGGCCCACTTACCCCGGGACCATTTGGGACCGGCCCGCTAGAGTCCAGGATCGTTTGGCCCGACCCACATAGCCCATTTAGGCCCGGGCCCGACCCGAATTACAACCTTATCCATAAGTGTGGTTTTGTACTTGTCCACCTCCCCATGAGCATTGTACTTTACCTTATACACTCACTTGGAACTAATGCCTCTTCCCATTTGGCAAGTCAACTAGAATCCATGTTTTATTATGAGTAAGTGCTTGATGCTCTTGATTCATGGATGCAACCCACTTCTCATCCTGCATAGCTTCTGCATCAGAATCTGGCTCACTACTAAATAATTACAAATGGACATGTAATAAGAGTTGGACAAAGAAGTGTATGACATATAACAGGTCATAGGATATAAGAAAGGTCCAGCAGCGATGATGTCTCTAGAAGGCAGAGGTCCATGCACATAGTCATGCAGCCACCCAGGAGTCCTGGTCAGTTTATTAGACCTTCTAGAAATATGCCTCCTCCAAAGACAACTATTGATGTAACGACTTGGCCGGTTGTTTTATATATTTGAGCCTCATTTCCCTATTTGATACTTCAGTATGCGTATTGTTGTGATATGACTTGAGAGGATGGTTGATTTGGTTTCATGAAAACTTTGGATTGAATTAAAAATTTAGTTCCATGGTTGGAAGTTTAAGTTATAAAGGGTTTACCGGAGTTTGACTTTTGTATAGATGACCCCATAATGGTATTTTAATAGTTCCAATAGGTTCATATGGTAATTTTAGACTTAGGAGTATGTCTGAATTTGGATTTGAAAGTTCCTTGGTTGATTTGGCTCTATTTGGCGAAAGTTGGAAAGTTGAAGGATTAGAAGTTTTATAGGTTTGACCGGGAGTTGAATTTGATGTTATCAGGTTTGAATTGTTATTCTGAGAGTTGAAATAGGTTCTTTATATCATTTGGAACTTGCATAAAATTTTTAAGGTCATTCCGAGTTAGTTAGACGTAATTGGACATGAGTTTTGAAAGTGGAAGTTTGATAGTTCATTAATATTCAATTGAGGTGCGACTCATGGTTTTGATATTATTTTGTATGATTTGAGGCCTCGAGTAGGTTTGTTTTGTATTTTGTGAGTTGTTGGTATGCTCGTGCGGGGTCCCGAAGGGCTCGCGCGGATTTAAAATCACCTGAAGGATGGTTGTGCATGGCTGGTTGGTGGCAGGTATGGAAAATCGCACATGCAAAAAAGAGGTGCGCGTGTGCAAAGTCACACCTGCGGGAAATGGGGCATAGACAAAGTCCATATATGCGAAAGGAGTTGCGCAAAGACGATGTAACTTCTGCGATGCATTGTGCGTAGAAGTGGGTGATGGAGCGCATGTGCGGATGGTTGGGGGATTAAGTGAGCTCGCAGAAGAGAGACATTCTCCATAGAAGCAGAGGCGCAGAAGCGTGATTATGGTCCGCAAAAGCAAAAATAGCTAGGCAAAATATAATTTCGAGGGTTCGATCTATTCAGAATTTTGGGGCTCATCTAGAGGTGATATTTGGAGAGTTTTCACCACAATTTGAATGGTAAGTAATTTCTACTTGATTTTGATATTAGATCTTGTTTCCCCAGAGATTATTACACCTAGACTATGTGATCCAAATGAGATATTTGGGGGTTTTGACTACGGTTTGGAGTCAGACTGGGATGAAACTTACATATTTGGACTCGTATTGGAATAAGTGTTCGGGATTTGTGAGTTTTATCGGATTTCGGGGTGCGAACGTGGGTTGACTTTGTGTAAATGTATAAAGATCGAAGCTTTAATATTTGGAATTGTTTCCTGTGGCCTTATTTAATATTATTGATGTGGTTTTGGCTAGATTCGAGGCATTCGGAGGTCGACTTGCACATAAGGGATTTCTAGAGTATTGATTTGGATTACTTGAGGTAAGTATCTTACCTAAACTTGGGTGAAACACTAGTTTCCTGAGTTATTAGTGTTGGCTACGTGCTATGGGTGGCGCACATCTTAAGGATTATCAATGTTTGGGGTAGTTCTCAGGCTATGTTATGCCTTGAATTAATTGCTAAGCTTTATGCTATTGTGCTTCTTATGTTTTTACCTCTTTATGAGCTAGTTGAATCATGTTAGAGGTTACATGTAGGACAATCTCCTGTTCAAACTTGATAATTGCTATTTATTGACGTAATTGCCTGGTTGAGCTATGGTAGTACACATGGCATATGCATACACCTTAGAATGTCACTTATATCGGTCCATGAGTATGTAATTTGATATCTATTATTCATGTACATGTATTCTTCTATATGCTTTCTATGTGATATGGACTGAATTGGTAGTACGTGAGTAGTCTGTGCAAGTCTGAGATATAATATCACGTGAGTAGTCTGTACAGTTATTTTATATGGCACATGAGTTATCCATGTCGCGTGTGGATAAAGATCCATCCCCTAGGGAAACCCTCATATTTCTCTCTTGATGGTGTGCACACAATATGAGGAAAGCTGATCAATGTTTGGTTCTTGCATCTTTTCTCTACTTGCAGTTATCTTGGATATATATGATTTATTCGCATATATTCTGTATGTGTTAGATCTTGAATGTATACATACCTCATTGTGAATATCTCCTCTATATATTATTTTGTCTTAGTGAGAGCATGGTACATACCTTCTCTATATGTATACCTATGCACAAGAGACTTGATCATACATGCATATCTTCTGTATATGATGGATTGTTAAATGATTACAAGACTTAGCACATTATCTCTTTGTGCACCGATATGGTTTGTTGTCAACTTGCAGTGTGAATTTTGCAAGGTTGATTGTTCAAATTACTAGAGCACAGTTTCAGAATATAAACTATGATAATTTATCTTGATATTGCTAGTTTAAATCCAACTTGGTTTAGCAAAAATTATATGCCTCCAATTACAGCTAAACCATTGGTTATGAGATGTATTATTGAACATACAACATCACTTGTATGCATCTAGCCAAATTATGATAAATTCTCCCTATCACAATTGGTTCAGGATCAGGAACCAAATAGTTTTCATCTAGAAATATGGATGTGCTGTATGATTTAATTATTCCACCACAATGCACAATGATGGTTCCCCAAAAAAAGTTGGGGATATGTGTTGGTGATCCCAACATTAGGAGAAGAAAATTGGTAGCTGAAAAAGTAATCATGGAATGAATATTATGAGTGTACCTAGATCCTCGTATAAGAAAATGTGAACTTGAAGTTCAAGTGATAATTCATTTGCAAAATATTGCCAGGCGCATTTTCTAACCCAAGCTAAATGATATATTTCAGTTGGTAATGCTCCAAATAGAATAAAGTCCATGATGGACATAGTCTATGGAACGCATGAAGCGTAATAGACAAATCGGTTCCAAAGATAAAAACTCCTTGAAGAAGGAGAGGGGCAAATGATAAATATAGTCATACTAAGGAGGAAAGTGCTCTGTAAGAGCACCATGACATAACACTTTATAAGACCTCATGGAAGAGACTCAAGTACCTGAAAATAATGAGATCTCGAAGTTATGCCTTTATTGTGTGATGATGGAACCATTGTAAAAAGATCATCGATGATATTGTTGATATAATGTAGCGCTCAATATTTTTAATATTAACGAGGATCTTGAGCTCAAATCTGTCAGGGAATTTGGACAAATAAATGATTGGTCAATGAATAATACGAAACAAGATTGCCTTCACTTGGAAAATGTGAAGTTTTGGACTGATAGTCCCAACACCTGAAAGTATAAAGTAGTGGGGTGACACAAGATTTTATGTAGATGTCATGTCATTGATTATATGAAAACATGTTCTCTTGTGGTGGATACAGTTGCTTTCATATTTTAGTCTGACAATACCTGGTAAATTTGATATGCGTATATAAAAATCATTGAAGGATTCAAACCGTTCTGAAGCATATTAAGGTTCCCAAGAAATTTATTAAATAAAGCTTCAATAAATCTTTATGTGGATTACAGCAATCATGGCGCACATGATTTATTTTTGTGTCTATTGCAAATGGTGCACTATATATCTCGCTAGAACCATGAGTATAACAATATGATAGCGAGATATAGTTTTATTCCTATATGAAGATATTGGAATACTATTAGTATTATATTGCAAAAGGAATCATTGACATAGATTTGGTTATTCTAACAAATACTGTCAAGATTTTGTTGGTTATGCATTTTCCTGAAGTTCGTTCTTCAAACAATCTATCTGCATGTAAGGGTTTCCATATTAAGAGTTTACAAGGCAGTTAATTGTTGATACTTATTCAAGTCATGCCAAGATAAGCAACTGATAAAGCAAGTGACGCAACACAATATACATATGACTTTTCTTTGAAGAGAATATTTCAATAATAGTGAAGACGATGATGTTCGCTTATCTCAATTGAAAGAAGGATATATTGAAGGAGACACAATAAAGCATATATTTCATCAGAATTCTTTATCAGACAGAATTTTCACCAGAAATAGATGTTCAACATATTTGTTCACTTGATAATTTGGTGGTTCTATTCAATGAAGCATGAGCAACCTCAATGTTTGAGAAGTTTAAATACAAGATTGAAATGCATTGCCTTCATGAAACAAAAGTGATGTTTTCATCCGGGGGAGGCAAATATGTGATGTACTCTTTTTCTCTTTGCTAAGGTTTTATCCCACTAGGTTTTCCTTGCAAGGTTTTTAATGAGGCAGTAAGTAATGAGTATTACAAGATATGTGTACTCTTTTTCCTTCACTAAGATTTTCTCCTACAAGGTTTTTTCTTAGTAAGGTTTTAACGAGGCACATTATCTATAGACATCCAAGGGGGAGTGTTATGAAATATTATTAGTGGATGTCTATAACTCCTAAAGAAGTTACCCCACCACTCTTCTCCATTAACCTCCCACTACTTCATACCATTAACCTCTCACTAATTCTTTTCTTTTCTTTTCTTTTCATCTTTTTGAGCTGAGGGTCTTTCGAAAACAGTCTCTCTACCCCTCGGGGTAGGGGTAAGGTTGCGTATCTACTACCCTCCCCAGACTCCACTAGTGAGATTTTATTGGGTCGTTGTTGTTGTTGTTGTTGTTGTTATTGTTACTTCATACCATTATGGTTGTAACACCCACACCTCCAGAACCTCCTCCATGATCTTCTTTCCCCCCATGATCTCAATAGCTAATACCATATTCATGGAATCTCTTTGTATTACCTATATCATCCTATAAATAGAGGGTTTGGGCATCACATTGTAAATATTTGGAAACCATTTGATGAAATAAGAATCTGTCATCTTTTTCTCTCTACATTCTTATTTATTTATTTGCTTTATGTTGTTGCTTTGAGCTTAGTTTCATAACAAAAACTTTAATCTCTGTATTACTATTGTTATGCCACATCCTATTCCGCACAATAATTTCGCACAATTTGATGAGTATAATCTAATAACCAACCAAACACATCTGGTCCTTCTAACCAAACATATAGGGGCCGTGTGGTTGGTTTGCATGTGGGTATTAATCTCTGCATATCTCTTGCATGAGGATAAGACAATTTTTCATTCCTTACTTTTCCTTACTTCATAGACGGAAAGAATAAGCGGTCGTTGTAAATATAATCCGATTTTAAAGTTCGGAATTGAATTTCACAAAAGATTAAGATTTATCTGTAACTATTTCAATATCACTAAGACGACAAGTTTGAAAAATTTTCAAGTTATAATATTATAGTTTTTATTTAAACTAATTAACTAACAACTAATTAAAAAGCAGAAAAACTTATCAAGTAAAGATGATGAAGTTCAAGATAAGATTAAAAAGGCTTAAGCTTACAATTTCCTAATTGTCAGAAACCTTTCCACTACGTCTCTCATAGTTTAGCCTAAGCATTCTCTACTAATCTTAAGCACTCAACTTAGTGCAATTCTCTCCAAGCAAGCACGATAATTTACTAGGCGTATTCTTTCGGGCAGGAGCGGATGCACGCTTAATGAAGTAGTGTCTCAAGACACGGCTTCATAGAATTTTTTACTAAATATATGTATTAATATTGTTTGGAAATGAATATGAAGAAGAAAATGACACCACTTGACATAAATTCTCTTTTGGTGCGTCAGTTACGTTCTTAATTTTGCTCTAAGAGGTTATGTAACGACTCGATCGGTCGTTTTGAGAATTTAAGATATGTTCGGTGGTGAAAGGTCATAAGCAACTTCACATTATGTATATTGACCTGCGTGCGTGGTTAGATTCAGTTACCGGATAATCCGTGGTCGGATTGGAAGAAAACTTTTCGTTTTGGAAGCTTAAGTGATGAGGGTTGACCGGAGGTTTGACTTTTCTGTAAACGGCCTCGGATGAGTTTTGGTTAATGTCAACAACTTCGTATGATGATTTTGGACTTAGGCGCATGTTCGGAATTGGTTTTGGAGATCCGTAGAGTAATTGAAGGTAATTTGGTGAAAGTTAGAATTTCGGCGATTCCGGCCGATAGGTAAAATTTTGATATCGGGCTCGGAATAGAATTCTGGGAATGGCTGTAGCTCCGTTGTGTTAATTGTGACTTGTCTGCAAAATTTCACGTTATTCCGGGTTGAATTGATAGGTTTCGACGCGATTTTTGATATTGGAAGTTTTGAAAATTCATAAGTTTGATTTTTGGTTTGATTCATCGTTTTAGTGTTGTTTTATGTGATTTGAAACCTCGAGCGAGTCCATATTAGGTTATATGAATTTTTTATGTGATTGGACGGGGTCCCTGGGGCCTCGGGGGTGTTACGGATAGGTTTTCAGGCCAATTTTCCTCATTTTTTCACTGCTGATTTCTGTTCTCTGGTTTCCTTCTATGCAATCACATAGGTGTAGTCGCGATCGCATAGTATTATTTTGTCCTGCCCAGCTTTCCTTAAATATGTTCGCATATTAACGTCCGCGATCACAGAGGTACACTTTCTCCTTCTTCGCGATCGCATCTACAGCCCCACGATCGCATAGTGTTCCAGCAGGGCCTCCGACTATCTCTTCTACGCGATCGCATTCCATGCTTCGCGATCGCGTAGTGTGGCATTTTGGGCAGCATGTAACTTCTACTATGCGATCGAATATGTGCCTTCGCGATCGCATAGGGAATTCTTGGCCAGTGATGTTTTTCCTCTACGCGATCGCATCATCTCGTCAGCGATTGCAATGCTTTAAGTACCTGGGCAAAATATAAACTTCCAAAAATGAGGGTTAAGCCATTTTTAACATATTATGACTTTTAGAGCTCGGTTATTGGCGATTCTTTGAGGGTTTTTTCACACAAATCGAATGGGTAAGTGTTCTTCCACTATAATTGATTATATTTCATGAATTAGTTCTTGTTTTTATCATTTAATTTGTGTTTTGGGTTGAGAGAATTGTGGGTTTTGAAAGAAAACTTCTAAGATGTAAAATCATGATTTGAAAGACCAAATGACATCGGAATTTGATAAATTTAGTATGGGTGAACTCGTAACGGAATGGGTAATCAGATTTTCTAAAATTTATCAGGTTTCGAGGTGCAGGCCCGGGGGTTGACTTTTGGGTCGATCTTCATAATTTTGTAAAGATTGTAACTTTATTATTCGAAATCATTCCTTGTACGTTTTATGTGTATTTTGAAGTTGTTTTAGTTGATTTTGAGTTGTCCGGAGGTCTTTCCGCGCGAGAAGTTCATTTTTGAGTACCGGGTTGTCGTCTTTGAGGTAAGTATCTTGCCTAACCTTATGTGGGAGAACTACCCCTTAGGATTGAGTCTTCCTTGTTGATTGTAGTCCGTGTATGCGAGGTGACGAGTGCGTACTCGGACTTATTTGCAAATAGATTGGCCTTTTAGTATTTGTAGGTTCTTATGTGACCTGTGTATGAGTTGGAATTGATACATTTGAATCATTGGTTGTTAATTTCATACTTTCCTGATTAAATTAGAATTATTTACTTTGGATTCCTTCGTTGGCTATTTGATCTTAAATGACTTAACTGAATATTTTACCACTCTTATCATCATGCTGTATTTTCTTCCTAAATTGTCTAATTGACTATAATTAGTGTCATCTAGCCCTATAGTTGACTAGTTGTAGTTGGAACATCTATTCGTTGGAGTCAAGCATGCCCGTAAGTCTTACATTGTGACTTATATGACTTTTCCCTTAAGTGCTACTTAGGTATAATTGTTAAGCATTTAGGTTATTGATATTCCTTGATGTTGTCTATTGCTGGGCCCTTGTTCAATCCAAGTTTTATTCCGTGAAGTTAAATGTTTAGGCGAAATTGGTTATAGTTGTTTTCCCTTGCCGGGATGATGTTGTTTTTATTGTTGACTCCCTTGCTGGGATGATATGGTTTCTCTTACTATTTGTGTTGTCAGCAATATTATTTGCATTGTTGACTTCCCTGCCGGGATGTTGTGATTTATGGTTCTTATTGTTGATTTTCCCTTGCCAAACTATTGTTCTTGATATTTTAGCACGAGGGGACATTCCGTGCCATGTTTATGTTATTTTAGCACGAGGGAACATTCCGTGCCATGTTTATGATATTTTAGCACGAGGGGACATTCTGTGTCATGTTTATGTTATTTTAGCACGAGGGGACATTCCGTGCCATGTTTATGTTATTTTAGCACGAGGGGACATTCCGTGCCATGTTTATGTTATTTTAGCACGAGGGGACATTCCGTGCCTTGTTTATGATATTTTAGCACGAGGGGACATTCCGTTCCGTGTTTAAGATATTATAGCACGAGGGGTCATGTCGTGCCGTTTTTATTTATTTATTGTGAGGATGAGAGTAAAAGCACGAAGGGTGATGCCGTGCACGTGCCTTTGTATCATTATGTATGTGGATTCCTGTTTGATATTTCCCGCACTTGTTTATGTCTTGTTATTGCTTCCGTTGTCTTCTTTTTGATGTTCTCTATTGATATTTGTTTCGTCATGATTGTTTCCTATTTGATATTTTCTGCACTTGTTTAAGTGTTAATATTTCGTTGTTTCAATTTAGATATTTACACTGATCTCTTACTGCATTGTTGACAAGATTTGATATTCCTCCTGTGCTGCATGGAAATTTCTGAGTTACGGAATTAGTTCCGGTAGATAAACCTTGAGGAGATTATGATCAAGAGAATTTATTGAAAAGTATTATTGAAAAAGTAAGGTTTTCAAAGGGGATTATGTCTGAAGGGCTCTTACATCAATGGTATATTTGAAAAGTATTCATCTTGCATTAAATGATATTGGAAGTCACTCATTGGGAAGGCATATTCGAAAATTTTGTACTTTGAAAGAAACTATGTTTTTGGTATTTCTCTCTATTAAATATACTTATATATACATTTGGAGAAAGTATGTTTTCAAAGGAGATCTTTCTATACTAAAATGAGTATATTTGCAAAGTTTTTCATATGAACTATTGTTTAAAGGTTCCCACCAGTTTATTGAATCTAGTGGCTAAGGCCTGATGTGAAAAAACTGACGCAGAGTTGAGTTACTTGTGTTTCTATTTGTTGTGGTTTTCTTCTATTTTGACTTGCTTTGCTGTCCATCTTTCTGAGTATTTTTATACTGTTTCGTTGGTTAATTTATGTATTTTCCTTCCGCATTATATTGTCATTGTTGTAAATTACTCCGTGAGGTCTTAGATAGATGTAGTATTCGGTAATCTCTATATTTATGTCAGTTTATGTTGTTCGACCAGGGGTATCTTGACTAGTCCTCGTCACTACTCCACCGAGGTTAGTCTTGATACTTACTGGGCACCGCTGTGGTATGCTCATACTACACTTTTGTGCATTTTTGTTTGCACAGCTCCAGGTATTGATTGTTAGTAGCTGCATGGATCATTGCTGAGGAGACTCAAGGTAACATGTTGCTGCGTTCGTAGGTTTCTGAGTCACCTTCCTGTATTTATCCAACTGTTGTATTTATTTCCAAACAATTGTATTTAGAAGTTGTAGAAGATTCGTAGAGCTTATGACTGGTATTACCGGTTTTGGGAAAATTTGTAAATTCTGTCAAGATTTTTATATCGAGACTGTTAGTTTTCTTTTCATTATTGTTGTTATTCAATAACTGTTAGGCTTACCTAGTCCGTAAGACTAGGTTCCATCACGATACCCAACAGAGGAAAGTTTGGGTCGTGAAAAGTTGGTATCATAGCTCTAGGTTCATAGGTGCTACGAGTCATAAGAGAGTTTAGTAGAGTCCTGCGGATCGGTACAGAGACGTCTGTACTTATCTTCGAGAGGCTACGGAACTATTAGGACAATTTCACTTCCTTAATTCCTATCGTGCGAATTCATTGATCTTGAAGTTTGAAATTATCGTTCCATTCTCTCACCGATAGTGAGGACACGAACTGTGGCTCCTGAACATGGTATTAACTATTGAGATCATGGGGGAAGATCATGGAGGAGGTTATGGAAGTGTGAGAGTTTTAACCATAATGGTATGAAGTAGTGAGAGGTTAATGGAGAAGAGTAGTGTGATAACTTCTTTAGAAGTTATAGACATGGACTAATAATATTTCATAACAGTTTTAAATTTTAAGTGTTGTCTGCTTGAAAAAAAAAAGTTTTTATATATTACTATTCACACCATAAAAAATTCCTCCATTATGTTTTTCGCACATAACTAACATAACATGTACACCGAACTACCAAATATTGTTTCTGGAAAATGACAGCTTTCTCCCCTAAGACTATAAGTTAATGGTAGAGAGTAGCTCACGTGCATACAAAAAGGTAAACTACTAATGTATTTAAGCTGCTACTTTTTAGAGTAAGGCGTCTTATTACTTTAACATATATATGAAAATAAAAACCAAGAAAACATATAATACTATACAATATTAAAGAACTCGTAATTATTTTGAATAAATTTGGCAGTTCTTTTTTGTTTTTTTTAACTACAAAAATTGCACATCATCTTTACAAATGCATCTATACTTATGTTATGCGCGAAGGCAAGCTAAAGCAAAAAGAGAGATTCTGAACTGAACAATCTGTTAAACAATTACTGATGGATGCATGCAGACTGCAGTACTATTACCCGGCCATACTGATGCATTTATGTTTCTCTCTATTTCTCAAGCAATTTCTCTTCCAACAACATACATTACAAACATGTACAAAAGAAAAGAGAGGCAACCGATGGTACATACAGTAATGGCGAGACCAACTGAATGTGCTAAAGTAGCATACATACCAGTTACAAATGCAATTGCCACTACTAACATTGCCAGAAGCTGCAACAGAATTGCGACTCTACTGAGAGCCCACAGAATTCTCCAATCCTGAAAGGACGTTGGTCGATGAATTATTGCCATAAAAAAGTAGCTGAATATGGCACCAGCCGAGCATGCAAAGGCGATGACATCCGTAATAACAAATACACGGAACGCTGCTTTTCTTGTTAGATCGCCATCCCTTTATTCGGGCTATTGGAATCGCTGTCAAAACCTCCTGGCAATCTGAAACCAGCGGCAAAGGTGACTGTAGCTAATAGAGTGGCCACAACTAGATGTATTTGAGCTGCCGACATGATGCTTTTGATTTCTGTTTCACGTTCCTTAGCATGCTTCAAATTCTCCTTCTGTATACCAAACATCTCCGGTGTGTTCAACGGAGTCTCACGTCGTCCCAATCGACCAATGTTAGCAAAATCGCGATACAAGTTATCACCGATAATTTCCTTGTTTGTCGTCCTCTTTATGCAAGACCATGCTACATCAAGTGGAGTCTGGTTTTCTTTGTTAAATAACATCATCTTTGCTCTGGGATTTTCTCTTAATTCCACAGGCACACGGGTCCAATAAATAGAGGCGGCAAGCAAATGGAGAGGAGTGTTGCCATCATTATCTGCATCGTCAGCAAGGGTATCCCACTTCGCAGACTTCAATAGGGAATGAACTAACATATATTGATTGTTCAATATGGCAACATGAAGAGCGTTATGGTCTCTGCTGTCAAGCATTTCCCAGCAATCAGGGCAGTACTTTAATAACTCATTTATCATGTTTTCATCACCTGCACTGGCTGCAATGTGAAACAATGTCGTCCAGCGATTTTCGTTGCCTGCTGGAAGGTAGGCTAAGGATTTCTTCCACCCCAACATATCAGAAACTACTTCTTTCAATCCTAGATAAACAGCATAGTGCAGCGAGTTCCAACCACTCACGTCAGCTTCCTCACATAAAGATTTATTCCATAGCCATAGAATTCTCGCGCAATCTGGATGTATCAAATATGATGATGATGGTGATGATGATGATGATAAGGAGTTAATTCATCACAAATTATGAGATCATTCAAAGTGCTTAGCTTCAAATTATATATTCTTTTGCTTCCCTCTTTCATACTTCTGCCAGATACAGTGCTGTCTCGCTGGCCTTGTTGGACGGATATTCGAATTCAGGATCTTCTTTAACCAAAAGTCTGGCTACATCTTGATGTCTGCTCCGCACGGCCTTGTGAAGGGCTGTATCCCCATTGTCATCTGTCATCCTCATGAGTCTCTCCTTATTCTTCTCTCCAGCTATACTAAGTAGCACATGAACTACTTCACTGTGCCCTTCATTAGCTGCTATGTGAAGTGCAGTCTCATTTTTCTTGTTCTGACGACATAACAAAGCCGGAGTAATCTTAAGGACTTCTCCCACGAAATGGGAGTGTCCATAGAGGGCTGCCACGTGGAGGACTGTGTTGCCCTTTGGAGTGACTTGGTACCCATTTTCTTCATCCCTTATCAGATGATCAGCAAGTTAAAAATTGTCATCTCTGGTATTGCCTTCTACCGCAGCATTATACAAGGTTGGATCCATTTTTTCTTTCTTTAATAATTAGCAAATTTATCCAAAATCTCCTGAATTATGTTGTCAGTCCTTTGCTTTCTCTGGATGAAACATTATATAGAAATATTCAGAACACCACTGATCTTTGCCTTAGATCAAAAGAAAGGGATTTGTAGTTTCCTTGATCAGAAGAAAGGAATTTGTTGTTTATCTTTGCTGTTTCTTCTTTTGCCTTTTAATTATTAGTCAACAGTTTAAAGAATATAAACATGAATAAAAACGGGTTTTTACTACTAAACCTCCTAAAACCAAAATATTACTTAATGTCTTAAGATTTACTTCGTCTCGTGATTCTCTTTTTTCAACACAAGACTGAGTAATTAAATAAGAAAATAATAGAACAAGGAAAATATTTTCATGAAGTCCAGATAAATCTGAAAAATCAAGTTTTACTAGCTTCCCATATCCTTATGAATTTCTATTTTTCCAAAATATCTTTTGAAAACGAGAAAAAGAAAATTAAGTTAGAAGAAATAAAAAAAATGTAGGGATAATTCCAAATGTATCATTGTTACACTAACTTCTATGATCTTAGATACTACATTCCTCCTCCCTTATTATTATTGATTTTCAGTAACAATGCTGGTTCATTGATAAAATTTATATTCTATTCCAGAACTACCATTTTGTGCGTTTAATTGTTGAATATTAAGTATTCAGCACAAACCTCTCTCAAATTCTTTTTATGCATGCTACACAATTGGTCTGAGTTGTTTTAAAATCATTAATTTAATTAATACATATTGACTAATTACTGATTTGTTAAATTAAAATATATTACTGGAAATAAGAGAATTAAAAGCTAAATTGCTTAAATTATTTCTCTTCCTGTCCAGTTAATCAAAAAGGGACAACTGGCTTTGCCTTTTCTTTAAGAGACATGATATTCACTTTGGTGTTTAAGAAGCAACTTATGGTGATGGCCTCTTGCTTAAAGGCAAAGCACATTGATAAAATTCCATTGTATTTGAGACTGCATCAAAAGAAATAAGTGAAGCTCACATGTATCAGGACCAGTGATCAAGTCAATGCTCAAGGAATTTCTCATCGAATTCCTTACTGAAATCTAGCCAGAGGGACTTTACATGTGCAGTGTAAAGTGCACGGCAGGGGAACAACCGCCACTACATCATGATGCCAACATGAGCGGAAATTAAAGCAATGTACATAAGGAAAGAGATGCATTCATGTCTCTCTACTCATGTTCTTATATGTTCCGGTGCAGTTTCCTAATGCGATGCGCAACCCTATAGCACAAAAGGAAAGAGATGCAACTGATGGCACAGACAGTAATGGCGAGACCAAGTGAATGTGCTAAAGTAGCACACACACCAGATGCAATTACAACTGCTACCACTGCCAGAAGCTGCAAACAGCTGTAACACTATTAAGGTACAACACAACTACCAAATCCTGTTGGGACGTTAACTGAATACAGCACTAACAGAGCATTTAAAGGCTGACATCCGTAACAACAAATGCACTATTAGGATCGTCATCCCTTTATTAGGGCCAGGATCGCTATCAAAACCTCCTGGCAATGGAAAACCAGCTGCAAATGTGTCTGTAATTAGTAGAGTGGCCCCACAACTAGGTGTATTTGAGATGGCTGCATTACGGCTTTGATACTTATTTCACATTCCTTAGCTTCTAAATTTTCCCGCTGTTGATCCACTGCATCCTCTGGATGTGGTGTCCTCTTCGGGAAGTGACGTCCTACCCACCCACCAATATTAATAAAATCGTGTCCCAAGCTTTATTTGATTCTTTTCATGTTTGTCGTCGTCTTTGTGCCAGACGATGCTATGTCCAGTGGAGTCTGGTTTTCTTTGTTAAATGACATCCTCTTTGATCTGGGATGAACTCTTAATTTTACAGGCACACGGTGCCAATTAGAGGCAGCAAGCAAATGGAGAGGAGTATTGCCATCATTATCTGGCTCATCAACAAGGCTGTTCAACTTTTTTGACTTTAATAAGGATTCGACTACCTTTTCTTGATTGTTCCATATGGCAACATGAAGAGCATTTTGGCCACTGCTGTTAAGCATTTCCCAGCAATCTGGGAAGTGCTTTGATAGCTCATTTATCATACTTATATCACCTTCACTGGCTGCAATATGAACTGTTGCAGTCCAGTGATTTTCACTGCCTACTGGAATGTAGGCTAAGGATTTCTTCCACCACAGCTATCATGATGGGTTAGTATTCTGTTTTGACGATCTAACAAACTTTTATGTAAAGAACCAGATAAAGAACCTGATGCGTAACCAGCACAATCAGTCAGCATGAACTCAAGAAATCTGGGCAGTGTACATTTGAACTCACAGGGAACAGTTTAGGCACCTGATCCCTTAACATTTTCACTGAAGGAAGTATACGTCAACTCTACAGCTGGAAAACTGTGATAGAAAAGTGACTGCATGCAACTGTACACGCTACAGTGCACCAATCACTTCCCATTGGTTGAAGATTGTACCCACTTAGCATGGACATCCTTCTTGGGATGTCCTAGGGATATAATATCTTGTTTGAAGACAAACAAGATATTCACTTAAGCATTTACTAAACATTCTCTCAAGCATTGAAGTGTTGCTCTTGCATTGAAGACTCAAGTGTCTCAAGAACAAGAAGACAACTCCACTAAGACGGACCAGTTTCACTACGTGTTGTTAGGTGTCCTTAGTTGAGTTGTAATCTTGTATTTTGCTTTCCTTTGTATCCTATTTGCTTTCTTAGAAGCCTTGTTTTAGGAATCTTAAAACCATAAACCATCAGTATTTGTGTTGTGACTAGTGTAGTCATAAGTTAAAGTCTTTGTAACTAGTGAGTAACAAAGTGGCTTGTAATAAGTGTATTACAAGTTAGTGTATCAAAGTCTTTGTAAGAGAGTCATTACAAAGTGTCTTGTAATAGTTGAGGTTACAAGTTAGTGAAGTTGAAATCCTACCAATGTAAGTCGTGGTTTTTGTCCCCTTGAGTTGGGATTTTTCCACGTAAAAATCATGTGCTTCTTTTACTTAGTGCCTCTATTGATAACTCTGAGGGAACTGGTAAAGGACCAGGTCTCTTTACAGCCTGTGGAGTCCTAAAAACTATCAATTGGTATCATAGCAGGTTCATTCTAAAAGGTTAACACTTAGAAAGGATCTCTAATGGCTGCTCCACCCAACTTTGAAGAAGGACAATCAACATATCGACCTCTTATATTCAATGGTCAATATTACGGGTGGTGGAAAACTCGTATGCATGACTTTATAATGGTTGAAGTTTCCGAACTGTGGGATGTTATTTGTGACGATCCACATGTTCCTATGAAGAAGGTTGGAGAAGATGGGTTATTGGTGCATAAGACAAGGAAAGAATACAGTGAAGTTGATAGGAAGGTTGTGGAGAAGAACTTCTGTGGCAAGAAAATCTTGGTATGCGATATAGGACCTGATGAGTACAATAGAATCTCAGCCTGCCAATCAGCAAAGGAGATATGGGAAGCTTTGCAAACTACTCACGAAGGAACAACTCAGGTCAAGCAGTCCAAGATTGACATGCTCACAACTGAGTACGAGCTGTTCCGAATGAAGGATGATGAGTCTATACAAGACATGCATACTAGATTCACATCCATCATAAATGAGCTTCACTCTCCAGGTGAAATAATTCCCAGGAACAAGATGGTACGGAAGATTCTGAGCGTCTTACCTGGTTCTTGGGAAAGTAAAGTGAATGTTATTACTAAAGCAAAAGACCTACAAACTCTAACAATGGATGAGTTGGTTGGAAATCTGAAGACATATGAGTTGAAGAAAAAGAAAGACAGTGAGAGAAGAGAACCAAAAAGGGAAAAGAACATGGTTCTAAAAGCTGAAGACAATGACTCAAGTGAAGAAGAAAGTGCCATGGCCTATCTTACTAAGAGATTAAAAAAGATGGTTCGAAGGAATGGTGGTATACCAAGAAGAGGTAGTTCAAGCAAATCAAGGAACTATGATCTTTGCCACAAGTGTGGAAAGCCTGGGTACTTCATCAAGGATTGTCCACCACTGAAGCAGGAGCCCTACAAGCACAACGCTGACAAGCCAGCCAAGAGGAACCAGGTTCCTGATAAACGATTCATCCGGAAGAGTGCTGCTGATAATTGTTTAACCAAAGAATTAGATCCTTTGACAAAAGCTATTTCTAGGAGAACACGGGTTACTGATAATCAAGGAAATAATACTAAAATAAAGAGAAACGAGTAATAGACAATATTGCCGAAATATAGAAAAGCAAAGTAGATTGTATTCGAAAATCAAATGATCATTTACAAGTTGAATTCCCGTCCCTTATATAGGAGATTCTTTGATATAACGTACAACTCTTGCTATGATTGCCCATTAATGACTAATTATAAAATTAATGGGGCGTTACAAAGGATAACGGTAATTGGGGAACGGTTACATAACGTACGAGTAATCAATTATGGGTCCTTGGATCTGCCCATAGCTTTGTCCAGATTCATTCTGACTGTGTCTCTTCCCTGTCTTGATCAGGTTGAGTTTCTCGTGGCTGATGGACTCGATGGTTTATTGATTCGTGCCTCTTTATTCCATATCTCTTTATAGAATAACGTCTAGCTGTCGCGTTTCCCTTGTCCACGTATCCGACTGAGTTGTCTAGAATCAGCTAATGTGTGAGACTCTTTTTTACCAATACAGATAGTCCCCCCACTTATCATTTATTTATCGATTAATATTTGGTAAGTGGATATGCATTTATGACGGGAATATTTTGCCGCCGCTGTACCTCGAAACATTGTATCCTTCTCTGAATCATAGGCGTCATTTGTCACTTCTATTTAATGCTCAAACCAGGTGTCCTTCTCAGATTGGTTCTACAGTTACTCGGTGCTTTTTAGGGCTTTCTGCAGCTACGTCAGTCCCGAAGTGACACCTTCAATTATGACTTTTCATCATTATATATTTTTTCTCCATGTTTGACGGTTTTCCTCAAGTATAAATACCTTTCTTCTTTTCTTTGCTTCCACGAAACACTTTCTAACTTTGTCTTTTGTAAATAACTTTTTCTTGCCTTTGTAAACATGTCTTCTTCAAATCAACCTCAGAGAGTAATAGATATTGAGAATTTAACGCCATCTTCTGCTCCGACTAGGGGTCGGAGGGGTGGTAGACTTAGGAGTCTAGGATCCACTCCTTCGAGAGGCTCTTCTTCTTCTCAGATAGTTTCCCCTCCTTCCGCTAGGTCTCTAGTTTCTCCGAGGGCTAAGGCTTCCCGGTCTTTGTCTAGAGGTAGAGATGAACGCCTTCGTGAACCTGGAGTTGATGAAATTATTCCTGCTGAGTTTGTCTTTTCTAGAGATAATCAAGTTCTCGTAGACCAATCTTCCTCCCTTAAGAGTGTCCAAAGGTATCCAACCCTTATTACTGAGGGTCAGATTTCCCTTGTTCGTAGGGAGTGTTTTTGGAGGCCTGATTTCCCTGTCTACATTACGAATAGTAATCAAAGAATAACGTCTTACAAGACGGGATACTCTTTTGTTTATACGTATCCTTTTACTTTAGTATTTAGACCTCTCATTGATCCAGTCATAATTGAATTCTGTCGTTTCTTCAATAGCTGCTTAGGACAAGTTGGTCCGCTTGTGTGGCGAGTTGTCGCATGTTTTAGGAGTTTAGCTTCTTCAGCCTCGGTTCCTTTTACTTTCAACCATCTTATTCATCTCTACTCTCCTGCCTTGTTTCGTTAAGGGTTTTTTACTCTGACTGCTAGGAGTAAAAGAGTGCTGGTAACCCCTGGAGATGATAAGGATAGGGGTTGGTACCTCTGGTATGTCGTTGTACCCACTGTTGGTTTAGTGGGTGAAGAAAATCTTCCCGAGAAGTGGAATCGTGCACGTGAGTACGCTTTAGCTCACATCTATTTGCTTTTCCTCGTTCTGACTTGAGATGTTTTACTAATACTGTATCCGTTTCTTCTTCTCTCAGCAATCATGGGTATTGTTGAGAATGTCTCTGGTATCCGTGATTGGGTAGAAAAATTATTGTCTGTTGCTCCTTTAGAAGAGAGATCTTGGAAGTACTTCGCTGGGAAGTACGGTTGGCATGTAAAGACCCACGGTAAGTGAAGCTTTTATTCTTGCTTCTTTCCTTACTCGAGCCTCTTCTTTCTCTATCACTTAACTTTTTACCTTTTGATAGGGTTCTCTACTCGTGGGGTGTCAGCTTCATCTATCCCGAAGATGTCTTTGGCCCAGGACCAAGAGATTATTGTTGGTTCGTCTTCCTCGAAGAAGAAGATTGGTGAGTCTCGTTCCGTAGAAGAAGAAGAAGAGGAGGGTGCTTTGGTGCGCAGGCCATGGAGAAGGCGGGTGGTTTCGGACGATGAGTATACACCCATGACTTTAACTTCCGTGTGTGTGGTTGAACCCTCTACCTTTGAAGCTGTTTCACATTCCCCCATTCTTAAGTCTGTAGATTACTTGTTCCATGAAGGTTTTGACCTTGCTCCTGATGATGTCCCTTTGGCTGCTGTTTTTCCTGCTTCTTTAAGAGAAGCTGTCTCATCTGCTCCTTTGGCTATTACGGCTTCTGTTGTTGCTTTGCCTGTGGCTTCCTCAACTCTTCAATCCTCCGTGCCTGCTGCTTTGGCCGTGGCTTCTCCAGTTCCTCAACCCTCCGTTCCTGTTATTGCTTCATCTCTGTCACAACCCAATTTCTAAACAACTCGGAACTGGCACCCGACCATTAAACATGACCGAGCAAACCATCTCCGCTTATCAGATCTATTATAACTTCAAACTTTATATGTAACAAGGCAATACTATAATCAAATATTTTTAATTAATTTAAATATCTAAAATAAACCAACTCCAAAACTTTATTCGTAGTAAACAATGAAATACTGTTAAGTTATTATCAAAAACATCTGAATCCTAACCCACCGACTGTCTATGAAGCCTCTACTGATAAACTGACGCACTGCTCAGGACATGAGATTTTCTGGCCAATTCTCTAAGTAAACAAAGAAACAAGTAAATAAAGATGACTCTAAGGAGTACTCCAATAACAAAAGTGGAGCTCACCAATAAAACTAGAAGAGAAGGAAGTCCTAACCCACAGTCTGTTCGCTTGCAAAATCGGTTCCTACCTTGTACCGCAGATCAACGTAGGTTCCTAAAAGAGAACGTCAGTACCATCCATTGTACTCAGTGAGTCTCAACGTCAGGGGACAAAACATTAATACAATACACATTACGAGCAAAGAATCTAAATGCATGTAAAACATCAAGCTTATAAGAATCTAAAATAATCTCATAATAGAAGTTTACGAATATTCCAAAAGAAATTCTTTTTCTTTTTCTTTAAAAAAAAATATACTACACTTTATACTTTGGGAGTTCCAACTATTCTGACCTATATTTGCCTTAGTCACCGTGTGATCAGCACGGGTTCGATCCCAACCTGATCAAATAGGCCCAATCCACGAGGTGCCACTCGCTTCATGGTTCTCAGCGCTCATGTATCATACCTTAGCCTGGCTAAGTGAATTCTCAGCAACGAGACCCTCGGCTCGTGTGCTCCCTACTTTGGCACAAGTAGTTTCAGGAAGTCAACGCCTTGGTCAAGACCCTCGGCCTGGACGATGAACTCTTCTCAGCATAAAGGATACTCGCAAAATTCTTTTCTTTCTAAAACTTCTTCTTGTGACTTTTCAAGTCTAAATCTTTCAAACATACTTATTCTAGAATTCTTAAATGTAAAGTATGTCATAAGAATGAAATAAACATTCAAAATTATTTCTAAATATTCTTGCTTTTTCATGAATTTTTAACATGAAAATGGCATATAAGAATAATACAAAAATCTGAAAATTTAGACACATATATCAAAATAAATCATGTAACTTTAACTAAAATAATTTTAATCTAATAGTAACTCACTCACTTCAATAAGTAGATATTCACTCTTTTAACCAATTCATCAAACACCTTGTGTTCATACTTTTGTGAGTTAAACCACTTTGGTAAAGGGTTATATCAACTCACCTCAAAACTTCTCAAGCCAATACGTAGGCCCAAGTCCAATTGACACCAGTCAAACAATCGATTCTATAATAACCAGTGTATTTTAATCAATTTTAAAGTTTCACCCCTAAACATGAAATCTACTATTGATATAGAGATAGAATGGTATTACTATACAATTCTTATACTGTAGGATAGTTAAGAATAGAAAAATTTACGTACCTGTGTTCAACAACCAATTATTAGTAAAGAAGCCTAGAATTTTCGTGTTGTCTACGTGAAATAATTCGCTGGGTTTTTACTGCGGAAATCTGTTCGTGCGAAGCAACAAAATGTTTCTCTGTTTTGCTTCGTATGTTTCTTTGTTTTGTTTATAATAAAGGGTTTCAACCCTTTTTGGTTCCACAGCCCTTTATGGGCTTTTAGGGTCCCATGTTTCTTTTTGTTTTTTTTTAAATTATTTTTCTTATTTTGTTTTCACTTAACTAATAATTAATGGTACCTAGTTTTACTAATTAATAATATTAAAATTATTAATATTCTCCTAATTGTATATTCAATTATATAAAAATAGATAAGTAACTGAAAATCAATCACAAGGGTTTAAATCCGTAATAGAAGTATAATTTAGGATTAAAAAAATTAAATTCTATATTTAGCGGGTCTTGAAACTTTTATAGATTTGAGGAGTGTTACAATCTTCCCTCCTTAAAAAAACCTTCGTCCTCGAATGTTGCTAGGGCCTTCTTTTTAAGCTAAAAATCATTCCTTAGGTCCTTGAACCTCTTAAGTTTTCTTAGCATTACTCACTCCTCCAAGGGATTCAAAATTTTGACTAACTCCCTAAATTTTCAAAAATTTCGGCAGAGTTTCTCTTGTAAATTGGACTATCCAAAAAATATCCATGTCACCAATACCACAACTACACCAACAACAACCAAATATACTATAACGGGCCATTCATAGGCACCATACACATTTCATAAATTAATTACTCACACTTCGGCAAGGAGGTACCACAATAACTAACAAGAATCTAAAGCACAACACCTTAGCAAAATTAAATCACTTTAATGAATTAAAATATACTCTAGCATAAGCTAAATTATTACAACAATTAAGTATAATCTAGGAAGGACATAAACACATGATAACTTGTATTTAGTAAATAAAATATATTTCAAACCAAACCAAGGTTCACATACTTTTTTCCTCAAATAAATATGGATATTTCTTCCTCATATCTTCCTCGACTTCCCACGTAGCCTCTTTTCAATCATGATTACTCCACAAAACTTTTACCGATGCTATATCTTTTGTTCTTAACTTTCTTACTTGCCTATCGAGAATTTCTATAGGTACCTCTTCATAAGTCAAGCCTTATTTAATTTCTACGGTATCGACAGGCATTATATGCGACTCATCATGAACGTACTTTCTAAGCATTGACACATGAAAGACAGGATGAACAGAGGAAAACTCAACGAGCAGCGCTAGCTCATAATTCCTTTCTTTTATAGACTTTCATAAGGTCCGATAAATCTAGGGTTAAGTTTCCCCTCCGATAAATCTAGGGCTAAGTTTCCCCTTCTTACCAAACCTCATAACTCCTTTCATTGGTGAAACTTTCAAAAACACCTTGTCACCAACCATGAACTCTAAGTCACGTTGCCTCTTGTCAGAGTAGGACTTTTGACGACTCTGAGTCGCTTTCAGTCTTTCTCTGATTAGCTGGACTTTCTCTAAGGCCTCACAAACAAACTCTGGACCAATCAACGGCACCTCTGCTGGTTCAAACCAACCCACTGGAGACCTACATCTTCGCCCATACAACGCTTCATAAGGAGCCATACCGATGCTAGCCTGATAGCCGTTATTGTAAGAAAATTCTATAAGTGGCAAGTGATCATCCCAATTACCTCTAAAATCTATAACACATGCTCGCATCATATCTTCGAGAGTCTGAATGGTCCTTTCTTCCTGGCCATCAGTATGTGGATGGAAAGCGGTGCTCAAATTGACCTTGGTACCTAATCTTTTTTGAAATGCCTGCCAGAAATGCGACGTGAACTGAGGGCCTCTGTCAGATATGATTGAAACTGGAGTACCATGAAATCGGACTATTTCTTTGATGTACAACTACGGATACTGCTCTGCAGAATCAGTCGTCTTTATTGGTAGGAAATGTGCGAACTTTGTCAGCCGGTCTACAATAACCCAGATTGAATTATGCTTACAGTATGTGCGAGGTAGACCTACTACGAAATCCATATTAATCATCTCCCACTTCCACTATGGTATCTCTATGTCTTGAGCTAGGCCACCAGGCCTCTGATGCTCGGCTTTGACTTGCTGGCAATTCAAACATTTAGCCACATGATCTGCTACTTGCTTCTTCATTCCTTTCCACCAATACAACTCTTTCAAATCTAGATACATTTTGGTAACACCTGGGTAGATAGATTACCTCGAACTGTGAGCTTCTTCCATTATGGCCTTCCTAAGACCATCTACATCAGGCACACATAACCGGTCATTCAACTTCAAAACTCCGTCACTTCCTAGACTGAAAGCGGTGATTTTATTTCTGATTCCTTCTTTTAACTTCACTAAGTACGGATCTTTGTCTTGCTTAGCCTTAACATGCGCAACAAAGGAGGATTGCGCTAAGGCATAAGCAGTTATACCTTCTTCTTCGGTATCATCCAATCTAATTCCATCATTTGCAAGATTTTGAATTTCTCGACCCAAAGTTCACCTTTGTACTGCAAGATGGGCCAAGACACCCATTGACTTCCTACTAAGTGCATCTGCTACCACATTAGCTTTGCCCGAGTGATAAAGGATATTGATGTCATAATCTTTAAATAGCACCTTCTCTATCTCAAATTTAATTCTTGTTTGCTTGAAAATGTACTGGAGGCTTTTATGATCTGTAAACACTTCAGAATGCTCACCATAAAGGTAGTGCCGCCATATCTTTAGTGCAAACACCACCGCTTCAAGCTCCAATTCGGGTGTGGGGTAGTTCTTTTCATGATTCTTTAACTGTCTGGAAGCATAAGCAATGAATTTCCCATCTTTCATAAGAACACAAACAAGACCCACTCTGGAGGCATCACAATACACTGTGAACTCACCCGAACCTATCGGCAATGTTAACACAGGTGCAGTGGTCAACCTCTTCTTTAACTCTTGAAAACTCTGCTCACAAGCGTCTGATCACTGGAACTTAACTGCTTTCTGAGTCAACTTATTTAATGGAGCTGCAAGTGAGGAAAACCCCTCTATAAACCTTCTATAGTAGCCAGCTAACCCCAAGAAACTCCTGATTTTGGTTGGCGTTGTCGGCGTAGGCCAGCTCTTGACTGCTTATGTTTTTTAAGGATCTACTTTTATGCCTTCACTAGATACCACGTGGCCTAAGAATGCCACTGACTGTAGCCAGAACTCACATTTTGAAATTTGGCATAAAGTACATTCTCCTTCAAGGTCTGCAAGGCTATCCTGAGGTGTTCGGCATGCTCATCCTTTCTCTTAGAGTATACCAAAATATCATCTATAAATACGATAATAAATTTATCAAGGAATGGCTTGAAAACTCTATTCATGAGGTCCATGAATGCATCTGGAGCATTTGTCAACCAAAGGACATTACTATAAATTCATAGTGCCCGTAGCGAGTTCTAAAGGCTGCTTTTGATATATCTTCTTCTCTGATTCTCAACTGATGGTACCCCGACCTCAAGTCTATTTTTGAAAAGTACTTTGCACCCTGAAGTTGGTCAAATAAATCATCAATTCTTGGCAGTGGGTACTTGTTCTTAATGGTAACTTTATTCAATTCCGATAGTCGATGCACATTCTAGGAGACCCATCTTTCTTCTTGACAAACAGGACCGGGGCACCCCACGGTGAAACACTCGGCCTGATGAAGCCCTTGTCAAGAAGGTCTTTCAACAGTTCTCTCAACTCATTAAGTTCTGCTGTAGCCATCCTATAAGGAGGTATAGATATGGGCTGAGTGCTTGGAATGAGATCAATGCCAAACTATTATTCTTTCAGGAGGAAGTCCGGGAAGGTCATCTGGGAAAAATTCTGGATATTCTCTAACAATTGGCACTAACTGAAGAGCGGGTGGTTCTGATTCTGGATTAATGATGTGAGCCAAATAGGCGAGACACCCCTTACCGATCATTCGTTGTGCCTTAAGGTAAGAAATAAACTTACCTACAAGTGATGTTGAGCTACCCTTCCACCCTAAGACTTCTTCATTTGGAAACTGGAATTTGACTATCTTGGCATGACAATCTAACATGGCATAGTAGGAAGAAACCAATCCATACCCATAATCACATCGAAATCCACCATTTCTAATTCTATGAGATTGGCCTTGGTGTTGCGACCTTGGACTGAAACTATACAACCTCTATAGACTCTCGTGACTTTCACTGACTCGCTAACTGGAGTAGATACTAGGAATGGCTCACTAAGTTGTTTAGGTTCTATCCCGGGGTTAATTGCAACGCATGGAGTCACATATGAAAACGTTGAACCTGGATCCATTATTGCATAAGCATTATGTGAGAAAACTAAAAGTATACCTGTAATAACTTCTGCAGATGCCTCTGCACTCTGACGATCAAGTGTAGGAAACAAACAGGGTTATCCCCTCCCTGATTAACTCGATCTGGACCTCTGCCTGCCCCATGCCCGGTCTGATTATGAGAACCATGAACCTGAGGTGGTGCAACTGCAGTAGCTGAGGAACTAGAAGGACGAGTTGATCCACCAGTGAAATTATGTGGCAACTTGGACAGTTGGCCTTTATATGACCAATGTCTCCACAATGATAGCAACCATGAAACCCGAAATTGCACTGACCTGAATGTTGCCGCTTATAGGTTCCACAAAGACCTTGTTGGTGTGAATGTTGCTCAGCATGACTCTGGCTATGTGAGGATGATGTCCTGAACTTCTGATTCTGGCGAGAATGGTTTCCATAACTCTGAGTACGTCTGAAGGAAGAGCCACCACCTGACTGATGACTGAACTGAGTTGGTGTTAATGACTCCTTATCAGAGGAACCCCTTCTACCTGCACTAGATGTACCATTAAACCTGCCCGCTGTCCGGTCTTTCTTGTTATGTTCTTTTTCTTCTCTCCTTTGTTGTCTATCTTTTACTAAGTGCTTGGCGAATCCCACAATCGAGGAAAAGGCAGTCATCCCTACCGCTGCAGCTGATGTCGTATCCTTAATGTTGTAAGCCAAACCACCAACAAACCTACGAATCTTTGCTTTTTTTGTCTTAACCATGTGAGGAGCATGCATAGATAACCTTATGAATTCCATGTAGTACTCTTGCACACTTTTATTCCCTTGCTTGAGTTGTTCGAACTCTGTAGCCTTAGCTTCCCTATCCTCTTCTGGGATGAAGTTATCCAAGAAGGCCTCTTCAAATTCTTCCCAAGTAGGCAGACCATCATCTTCATCTCTTTCCTTTTCCCACATCTCAAACCAAGCGCCAGGAACATCTCTAAGTTGGTAAGCAGCCAGTTCCACAGCTTCATCATCAAATGCCTTCATCGCTCGGAGGGATTTCTTGACACCCTCCAGCCACAACATTGGATCTTCATCAGGTATAGAACCATGGAACAATGGAGGACTCAACGTCAAAATTCATTCACTCTTGAGGACTCAGAATTGTTTTGTCTATTTGATTGAGATGGAATCTCATCTCTTCTCTCGTTCTGGTTGGCCATGAAGGCTTTAAACATCTCCATAACACTGTTGACAACATTAAACATCTGACCCACCTCTGTAGATATAGATGTCTGAGCTGGGGCTGCTGTTGGGGGCAGCACTGGATCCTGAGGCACTAGATCATCATGCTCCACCCTTCTTCCTGTTCAACCTGGGTTACTTGAACCCCATTTGTGGATTTACCCTTCCTTTTCTAAGTTGAAGTAATTTTTGTTCTGCCTTGAGCCACAATAGTAGCAATAGTTTCTTGAGCAACATCCTGAGTGTCGGTGTCAGAGTGGCGAGTACGATCCATTTCTGCGAGTTTTGGAGAAACAAATACATTAGATAATTTCTTCGAGGTAGGATTTACTATACGATCTAAAGTATGAAAAAATGAGACTTTTCCTAAATGCTTGTAGCCTCCTGTTTATAAGTATGGTGCGCTTCATACGCATAAACAAGACTCTACTAACACGGCTTCAATAGACCCCTAGGACTCCATAAACCTGAGGATCTGATACCAAGTTTGTCACGACCCATTTTCTAAACAAGTCGGGACCGGCACCCGACCACTAAACATGACCGAGCGAACCATCTGCGCTTATCAAATCTATTATAACTTCAAACTTTATATGCAACAAGGCAATACTATAACCAAATATTTTTAATTAATTTAAATATCTAAAATAAACCAACTCCAAAACTTTATTCATAGTAAACGATGAAATACTGCTAAGTTATTATCAAAAACATCTGAATCTTAACCCACCGACTGCCTATGAAGCCTCTACTGATAAACTGACGCACTGCTCAGGACATGATATTTCCTGGACAGTTCTCTAAGTAAACAAAGAAATAAGTAAATAAAGATGACTTTAAGGAGTACTCCACGAACAAAAGCGGAGCTCACCAATAACACTGAAAGAGAAGGAAGTCCTAACCCGCAGTCTGTTCGCCTGCAAAACCGGTTCCTACGTTGTACCGCAGACCAACGTAGGTTTCCAAAAGAGAACGCCAGTACCATCCATTGTACTCAGTGAGTCTCAACGTCAGGGGACAAAACGTTAATACAATACACATTACGAGCAAATAATCTAAATGCATGTAAAACATAAAGCTTATAAGAATCTAAAATAATTTCATAATAGAAGTTTACGAATATTCTAAAAGAAATTCTTTTTCTTTTTATTTAGAAAAAAGATACTACACTTTATACTTTGGGAGTTCCAACTATTCTGACCTATTTCTGTCTTAGTCACCGTGTGATCGGCACAGGTTCGATCCCAACCTGATCGAATAGGCCCAATCCACGAGGTGCCACTCGCTTCATGGTTCTCAGCGCTCATGCATCATACCTTAGCCTGGCTAAGTGAATTCTTAGCAACGAGACCCTCGGCTCGTGTGCTCCCTACTTTGGCACAAGTAGTTTCAGGAAGTCAACGCCTTGGTCAGGACCCTCGGCCTGGACGATGACCCCTTCTCAGAATAAAGGATACTCCCAAAAGTCTTTTGTTTCTAAAACTTCTTCTTGTGACTTTTCAAGTCTAAATCTTTCAAACATACTTATTCTAGAATTCTTAAATGTAAAGTATGGCATAAGAATGAAATAAACATTCAAAATTATTTCTAAATATTCTTGCTTTCATGAATTTTTAACATGAAAATGGCATATAAGAATAACACAAAAATCTAAAAATTTAGGCACATATATCAAAATAAATCATCTAACTTTAACTAAAATAATTCTAAGCTAATAGGAACTCACTCACTTCAATAAGTAGATATTCACTCTTTTAGCTAATTCATCAAACACCTTGTGTGCATACTTTTGTGAGTTAAACCAATTTGGTATAGGGTTATATCAACTCACCTCAAAATTTCTCGAGCCAATACGTAGGCCCCAGTCGAATTGACACCAGTCAAACAATTGATTCTACAATAAACATTGCATTTTAATCAATTTTAATGTTTCACCCCTAAACATGAAATCTATTGTTGATATAGAGATAGAATGGTATTACTATACAATTATTATACTGTAGGGTAGTTAAGAATAGAAAAATTTACGTACCTGTGTTCAACAACCAGTTATTAGTAAAGAAGCCTAGAATTTTCGTGTTGTCTACGTGAAATAATTCGCTGGGTTTTTACTGTCGAAATCTGTTCGTGTGAAGCAATAGAATGTTTCTCTGTTTTGCTTCGTATGTTTCTTTGTTTTGTTTATAATAAAGGGTTTCAACCCTTTTTGGTTCCAAGTTCTAGCAGCCCTTTATGGGCTTTTAGGGTCTTTTTTTTTTTATAATTATTTTTCTTATTTTGTTTTCACTTAACTAATAATTAATGGTACCTATTTTTACTAATTAATAATATTAAAATTATTAATATTCTCCTAATTTTATATTCAATTATTTATAAATAGAGAAGTAACTCAAAATCAATCGCAATGGTTTAAATCCGTAATAGAAGTATAATTTAAGATTAAAAAAATTAAATTCTACATTTAGCGGGTCTTGAAACTTTTATAGATTTGAGGAGTGTTACAATCTTTTCCTGCTTCCATGCCTTCCGCTAGGGAAGTAGGGTCTTCCAGCAGAGAGATGCGGCAGGTGATAATAGAGGTTCCAATTGAGGGGAATATTTTCAAGAAAACGGGTGAGCCCGAAGTGTGGCTCAAGCCTTTGATAGGTCCCACTGAGAATACCAAGTTAGCCAGCCATAGTGCTCTTACATGGGCCAATGAAGTTGTGGATACCTCTTTGAAGGTATGATGCAGGTTATCCTCTTTCATTTTCGTATATGAAATTTATCATATCTAATTGGTTTATTTCTTATAGATTAATCTTATAGGCATGGAGCTCATTAAGAGGATCTCAAATACGGATCAGGAGGTGAAAGAGTTGCAGGCCGACGTTGATAATTGGAAAGCACAATATGATAGCCTAAGGATTGACATGGATGCGTTAGAAGAGGAAATGATTACCTTGAAGCGGAAGATGAGGCTCATGGCGGTAGAACTGGCAGTAGAGAAGGCTTCTTCCAGTCAGGCTGATAAAGACAAGAGTGTTCTGGAGTCCTCATTTGCTGAGCAGCTGTCCCGCGCCTCAGAGGAGATTAGAGACTTGAAAAACTTGCTGGGGCAGAAGGAGGATTACTCAGGCGAGCTCGTGCAATCACTTACTCGTACTCAAGAGGACCTTCGTAATGCTTTAGATAAAGTTAAAACTCTGGAGGAGTCGATTGTACGGTTAAGGGCCGCCCATGAAGCTGCTGAAGCGGAGAAGGACAGATTGAGATCTTAGTTTCAAGTATGGGCAAGGGATTATGAAGATCTTGAAGAGGTGGCTGCTGTTGATGTGAGCTGGGCGTATATGAATTCTCGCCTTGACACATTGACGGAAATGAGTCAAGAGGGTTTCGACCTTAGTGCTGAAATAGCTAAAACTAAGGAAGCCATGGAGAAGGCTCAACAAGGTCATAACCTCTCTTCACCTGATGGTGAGACTCC
>MDKJ01124574.1:0-23174 GCA_005239525.1 Nicotiana knightiana
TCCATCTTGTTATTATTGATGTGCGGTGTATATTTTGATTAACACCATAATAGGACAAAGATGAATTCCCAAAATTGAGGAATAAAGTTTTTCTAACATGAGGGGGAGACATGATAAACAGTTGAGAAAAAATTACGTGGAAAGAATTATAATTTGACCATCTAGATCCTCGAATAAGATAATATGAACTTGAAGTTCATAAAAAGATAATTCATCTGCAATCTATTGCAAAGCATGCCAGACGCATTTGCTGACCTAAAGAAAGTAACTATATTCTCACTGAAAATGCTCATATTTAGAATAAGTCCTAGAAGGACAATGTCTATGGCACGCTTAAAGCGTATAGACAGATCGATTTTAAATAAACTTCTTGATAAAGAAGATGAGCAAATGATAAAAATGATCATAATAAAGGAGCAAGTGATCTAGAAGATCACATGACATAACACTTCATAAAATCTCAAGAGAGGTTCGGGTACTTGAAAATATAAATGAAGAGATCTCTATGTTATATCTTTATGAAAAAAAAAGTATTGTAACCGATATAAAATATTCGTCGACGACATCTATCATAGCGCTAAGTATAGATGAGGATCTTAAGTTTGTCGAATACTGACACAAAAATATTGCCCAAATAGAAGAGACACAATTCGAATAGAATTGGTTTCATATGAAAGACAAGTATTTGGACCTGCAGTTCAAACACTTGAAAATATAAAGTCAATGATATGTGCAATCAGTTTTCGATATCTTATTTGTCTAGTATGACATGAAAACTTGATATGAATCTAATTAAAGTCAATAATATGACTTATATGACAATTCTTGAAGGATATTGCTTAAAGCATATACAATTCTTGGTCATGAAGTACTACATCCTACGTGCAATTTGTGCACATATGTATCTTGCTATAACTATAAGCATGATAATGTGATAGCGGGAATTTTTTCCTCTATGGAGACATTGAAAATGCTATTCCACGATATTATATGAAGACATTATATATATACAAGAATGATGATTTCAAGGTGCAACATATTCATTCAAGTGATAATATGGCTGATTTGTTCACCAAATCTCTACTGATGTCAAGCTTCAAGAAGCAAATACACAAGATTGGGATGCGAAGGCTCAAGGATGTGAATTGATGCTCTCATCAGGGGGAGTTAATGCGCGTTGCACTCTTTTTTCCTTACAAGGTTTTGTCCCACTGGGTTTTCCTTGCAAGGTTTTTAATGAGGTAACCAAAAAGGCGCATTTCTAAACATGTGTACTCTTTTTCCTTTTCTAGATTTTTTTCCCATTGGGTTTTATTTTAGTTAAGGTTTTAACGAGGCACATTATTTGTTGAATAGACATTCAAGGGGGAGTGTTATAAATAGAACTCTATTTAGAGTGAATGTCTATCTTTTAGAGAGTTCTACTTTGTGGCTAAGTCATTTTCCCCCTATAAATAGAGAGGTCTTACCCCATTGTAAATCATCCCAAAATTCAATAAGAATTTCCTCTCTCTCTTTCTCTACAATATTGTTCTTCTTCTTTTATAGTTCATAACACATTTTAACTTATCCAGTACAATACCATCTAATTAAAATGATACGGAAGGAATAATACCTCAAATAACTTATTAAGATCCTTAATTTAAAATTCAAAATTTTCCATTAAAAAAAGGAAAAACAATGCAATTATTAAAAAAAAATAAAGAAAAATTACATAGTATAGCCACTTTCAAAATTTTTTTTTTTTTTTGCCAACTATCAATTTTTCATTATTACCAAGGTATCATTTACAGAATCAACTAGACTTTATAACATAGTCCGCTTTGCTTATAACAACTAACAAGAAAACTCACTGTATCAAAGCAAGAACTCATTATCTATATTTCCTCTCTCCTTATCTAGGAAATCCGTATTTTTGAAGTACTATCTTAGTGACATCATTGGCTCTAACATGATATGTATATGCAATCTCTCTAACTATTGTTTCACATGTTCTTTCCTTCTGGGCGAACAGTCCACTGTTCCTTTCAGTGTAGATTGGATAAACAAATTATTCACTAGTTTTGCCTGAGTAGTCTTTTCTTTTGTATTCTGATCGATCCAGTGCTGCATCTGATTCCATGAACTCATTGCCACCCAAGTAATGCACAGCCACTTCATTAGTTTATCCCAAACCTATCTTCCAATTGTACAATCTGCAAACAAATGATCCCTACTTTCAGCTGCTAGTTTACACATGACACGGCTGGTATGAACTTGCATTCCCCAGCTTTCGAATCTTGTAGTTGTGAGTAGCATGTCATGTTGGTTGAGCCATGTTATATATATTGCTTTTGGCCTTGCTGTATTGCCACACATTATGTTTTTCTAGGTAACTCTGGGCAAATCCCCTAGCATTCTCAAGTAAATGCTTCTGATCATACTTTTTTTATTTAGGTGATCTGGTTGCACATGACGCAGTCCCTCTATTGCTTTAAGTATTTTCCTAATCATCCAACTAGCTTGTTGACGAATAGGCATACTCTTCAAGGGTTGTGCTTTTATATAATACTCATGAATCCACTTAATTTGTAGAGTGTCTTTCCTAGTCTTCAGATCCTAGCAAGTCTTTGCTATGGCTACTTTATTCCACAGCTTTAGGTTTGTGAGATTCAATCCTCCTGTTACCTTTGGCAGACATATCCTACTCCATAATACCAGTGATTTTCTGGTGATTTCGTTTACTTCAGACTAGATAAAACTTCTGCAATAACCTTCAATAGCTTTCATCACCTTAGCACGTATGATAAACATATGTGCCCAATAGAATCTCGGCTCCAGCAACTCATGGGTAGGCTAGGAAACTTAACCAACAAAGGTAACTCTATAAGAAACTAAGCATTAAAATCAAACTATGGGCACCATTGTTTTAATATCATAGGTTTGTTGTTAATGCTATACGGGCCTGCAATTTGTACTTCATTCAGATCTGCTACTGATTGAAATTTAACGGCATAATAGCCTTCTTCATGATATTACACCTCAGGTTCTGCCACCATATTCCAATATTGGGTCACATATTATTTCTGATAGTTACATCCTGGCGTTTCTCCTATCACATATACTGCTATAGCAGCCTCCCGTTTATCAGCGTCCCTATTTGTTTCTTTCTTGTCAAGCTTGACCATAAGACTTCCTTCAACCAATTATGGGGGATGCAATCTAGAGACATATTGTTTGTTGCTGCATGATTCCGCGCGAATAGCCCATACCAGGTGGAATTTGGAATTTGCCTTTTTGCTGCGAGCTTAGGCTTCCCGAAAATAATTGCCAATAAAATGTATATATTTTTTTTATATAACTGTATAATTTGAATAACCTATACTATATTAAAAGCACGAAAACACTTAGCAAAATATCGTTCACTTTTTTTACCCTTTAAAAATATATTTCATATTGAATAAAACTGTAATTCAATTATTTCCTAATATCTAGGTCTTTAAAATCAACTAAAATCTTGTTTATTAAGACTTTCCTTAGTTGAGTCATATCGATATTCCTAAAATTTAGCAATTTAATATGGAACAATTTAAAGTATGTAACTACTTTCCCTGTTAGAATCGAGTAAGCTACAATAATGTAATCCTTGTTATTTAATTTTCAAATCACAGTAAGTATTTTCTTCCACCACCTAAAACCGGAAAAAACAAAAATAGCCATATTTATATCTGGTAATTGAGAAATAGTCATAGTTTCAAAAATAATCAAATATAGTCACTTTTTCATGTAAAGATAAAATCTGAACAAAAACACCCTTAAAAATCCAGAAAAAATTCAGTATAATATGCTAGAGTTTGAATTTTTTACGTATGAGATTCTAGCATAATGTGCTGAAAATTTTATATGTGCTGAACTTCCAACATAATATACTGGAAGTTTATACATAGGAGCTCCAATGTCCGGCATATTATGCTGGAGCTTTTGGTGTGATGTAGTACCAACATATTATGTTGAAAGTTTATACACAAAAACTCCATAATCCAACATATTATGCTGGAACTTTCCATGTTTATTTTTTATCATGTTTGTCTAATTATTTTAGTACATGTCGTATGTAAAAGTAGGACTTAGTTTTGAACTTGAGTTTGAAATGTTTGCTTCAATTTCTTACAACTTTTTTGGACTATTTTCCTTCTAATGGCTTTTATATTATGACATATTTCAGGTATTTAGATTCCTAATATATATCTTCTCGAGGTGATGGTCTATTAAAAACATTCTCTTGATCCCCAGGGTAGGAGTATGATGGTTATACACTACCCTCCCTAGATCTCACTAATTGTGAGACGCTACTGGGTGATTGTTGTTGTTGTAGATTCTTAATAGTATACATTAGCACAATAAAATCAGGATTTTAAATTTTTATCACACATTAACAATTTTGTGATACTAGTAAATAAATTGAAAGGAATAATCGATTAATTTATCTCATTTCTACAGATTATGTCACGACCCAAAATCACAGGTCATGATGGCACCTAACTCGACCCGCCAGGTAAGCCAACAAACAACATATACAAGCCAAAAGAATATATAAGAAACTAAAATAGGATTGTCTGAACTTTTACAAATTTACCCAAGAACTGGTAGTACGAATCATGAACTTCTAGGATTTAGAATTTATAAAGCTAATACAAATAATCACATGATCTGTTTCAAAACTACATGAACAGATTAATAATGTCTAAAACTACCTAGAACAAGTGGCAGCTTCTATCCAGAATACACGAACATCTTCAAGGTAAGCTCCCGACTTCTCCAGCAATTTCGCTCCAATAGTCTGCACGGAGTGTGCAGAAGTGCAGTATCATTACAACCGACCCCATGTACTGGTAAGTATCTTGTCTAACCTCGTTGAAGTAGTGACGAGGCTTTTTATTTAAAAGATGCTTATTGATAATACTGTAATGTAAACTAGCAATAGAACTATATCACAGTATAATAGAATAGAGTACACGACACGACTGTACAGAGCAATAACAGAGTACCAGAAAGAATCATAAGTTAACAGTTTCCAGCATCTCGACCAACCCTTTCCTTAGAGAACGAAAACCCACGCACCACCACAAATCACCTCAAAAGTTTCATAGTGTGGGAGAAGCACTCAAGACATCAAATCTAATGGCACGGCAACACCTTTCGTGCATTTATCTCACCTTTACCATACATGCGTAAAAAAGTACGAGCCAAATGATAGAAATACCGATAATAGAAATGACAATGAAGGAAATACGCAAGTAGTAATAATGAACGAGAATATACATAGGAACGTCAGTAACAGACTAAGCACAGAGCATAGAAGTAATGATAACAATTAGGAAAAAGGGTTTTAACTTCAACTAACTAACATGACGGAGGCGTGAAGATAGATATAACAAATAAGAAAAGGGGAGAGGGGTGCATGTTCTTTATAATGCAACAAGTAGAACATAAATGGCCAACATGGAAGAAGACTCGTACCTAAGTGCAAACAAACAGATATGACATGGATACAATCATAACAGCAGGAAGTAGACATGATGTTTACAAGTTAAACAAGTAGAAGGTATAGGCAACACGACAACGATTGAGATAGAGAATAATGACAGAATAGTGATGACAAGACACATAAGAACCATAAGTACGACCATAACAATTCAAGGTAAGACATGAAGATATCTGCAAGAAAAGAATATCATAACATAATGCATGTCCCTCGTCCTTACTTGCATGGAAACACCCATCGTGCCATGAACTCGCAACGATACAGAAGTATAAAAGTATAAATACAATGGCACAGCATCACCCTTCGTGCTTTTACTCACAATGACATGGAACGACATCACCCTTCGTGTTTTTACTCTCAATAATATGGCACGACATCACCCTTCGTGCTTTTACTCTTAATAATATGGCAGGGCATCACCCTCCGTGCTTTACACTCATAGAGGGTCTCCCTTCCATAGATTCAATTGGGATTGATTCTCAGGATCGAGCCCTTATCAGAGGCGTGCCTACCGACACCTGTCAAAGTCTTCGGCTTGCACGACGTCTCCTTCCTCACATGATAATGAATATAAACAATGGCGCGGCATCACCCTTTGTGCTTTATACTCTTTCTCACATGATAATAAATATAAACAATGGCACGGCATCACCCTTCATGCTTTACACTCTTCCTCACCAAGCATATGAAATTCAATAAAATGACAACGCATGAAGTATAAACAACATTGAGGAGAGTGTTCAAACGGATATTCCAACAAATTTTCAATCATGGCATTTATAACCAACAATGATTCAATAAAACTCGCAAGGGCCATATAATTCAAGTACTTCCACAAATCCCTAATTTATCAAAAACACAAGTATGGAATCTAGCATATCAAAATATCGTCATAGCAACGTATTAATAATTATGCATAGAGATGACCGAATTAGATACATCAATATTTCTAAAAATTTCCCATTAAATTGATTAAGATATAGTAGGCTAAGCCTCAACTCTAACATTAAGACTACGTTCTTAATATCTAATAGTCAAGTGAGGCATGAAGCAAGAAGGTTATAAAATTCTACAAGACACAATTATAACATGATCTACCCCCAAGCATGATTAACTCTGGCACATACATATACGCTCGTCACCTCACATATGTATCACCCCCGCATGTAGCGAACAATGACAAATAAGAGAAAAAATTCTCTCAACAAAATTAGGCAAAATACTTACCTCAATTCGGCTAACTCCACACTCAATTTTCGCCTTTCCTTTAGAAATTCATCTCCGTTCATCTCAACTAGCCCAAGACGACTTGAATATATCAAACAATGCCATAGGAAACAATTTCGATTAATAAAGCTATGATTTTTATTCAATTTCTAAGAAGTCAACAAAAGTCAACTCCCCGGGCCCACACCTTGAAATTCGATAAATTTTATAAAATACACCCACTCCAATACAACCATACAAAAATTATCAAGTTCCGATATCAATTCGCCCTTCAAATCATCAATTTACATTTTGAAAACTTTCTTCAAAAACCACTATTTTTCCCAACTCAAAACACAATTTTAAATGACAAAACTAAAGATAAAATCAAGAAATATAATAAATTCTAGGTGAAAAACACTTACCCAATTGATTTTCTTGAAAACCCCACAAAGAATCGCTCAAAATCGAGCTCTACAAGTCAAAATGTGATAAAAATGGTCTAACCCTCGATTTGGGATTATATTTTGCCTGCCCAGGTGTTTATGCATCGCGAGCGCGGAGATATGGTCACGTTCACGTAGAAGAAAAATGAAGGTTATTGAGTTTGATCATCGCGAACGCGACAACAAGCTCGTGATCACAGAGAAGGAAAAACCTGATGGCTCACCACTGGCCTACGCGAACGCGAGGATAGGCATGTGAACGCGAAAGAGGGAAAAAACATAAGTACGCGTTCGCGGACAGAAGAATGCGAATGCATAGAAGGAATGGTCACTAGTGCTCAGGGCCCAGAAGAAAGTACGCGAACGCGAAGAAGGAGAAGGCTGACTTTCGCGATCGCGATCGTGTTCATGCGAACACGATGAACAAATATTCCCTCCTCCAAGATTACTCATCACGAACGCGGAGGAGCAGACGCGTACGCGAAGGAGAAAACCAGATAACAGATAACATATACCAGCAGTCCAAAACTAGAAGGAAATAACCCGTAGCCCATCCGAAACACACCCGAGATCCCTAGGACCCCGTGGTCTAAACACACAGACAAGTTCTATCACCTAACGCAGACTCTCTCGAGTTCTCAAATCATCAAAATAACCTCTAAAACCACGAATCGGACGTCAAAACGCATGAAGATCAAACTTAAACTTCAAGAACTTCTAGAATCGCAATCGAGCATCCGAACCATATCATATCAACTCCGATTGGCCTCAAATTTTGTACACAAGTCGCCAGTACGGACCTCTTACAACTTCCAGAATCAGAATTAGACCCCGATATAAAAAATTCCACTCTCGATCAAACTTCTTAAAATTCAACTTTCGCCATTTCAAGACAAATTCAACTACAGAGCTCCAAATTACAATCCGGGTGCGTTCCGAAGTCCAAAATCACCCCACGGAGCTAATGGAACTAACAAAACTCCATTTCGAGGTCAAATGCTAAAAGTCAAACTTGGTCATTCTTTCAACTTAGGGTTCAAATCTTGAAGTTCATTCTTCCAAATCGATTCCGGATAACTTGAAAATCAATACCGACGATTTACGTAAGTCATAATACATCATGCGACGATACTCGAGCCCTCAAAATACCGAACAAAGTGCAGATACTCAAAACGACATGTTGGATCGTTACAGATTAATATTCAATTTAGGTAAATAAATAAATGCAACATGAACCGTGGAATATGTTAAAATTCGAGCGTGAGATGAAAGAGATGTGATTCCCGTTTTTATCGTTTTGAAAGTGCAAATACTTTTATTTTATACTCATGTAAATAGTTTTGTGTTACTAAATTTAGTATTTAATATATAACGCTATTGAAGGGCAGTTTGGAGCAATAGATAGATGTTATTATATTTTATCATGTGAATTTTGTTTCGTTATACAAAATAAAAATAAGAGAGCTGAGCATAATTCTTAAACTGCAATAGAAATTTGTTTTAGAAAGAGAATCTCGGGGAAGTTTTCGAAAATATCCTAATTGTAATTATAGCTAAGTATTAAAACTTGAAATGAGTTAACATTAAGCTTTAAAATTAATGAAAAAATATTTCTTTAATATTAAAAAATAGATACTTAAATTAGTTAAGTAGCAAAAATGCAATTCAATTTGTTATCAAAATTATTATATAAGTAAAAGTATTTTCAAATGGAAAAAAACCCTAGGATACATATATTTTTTCATAAGAAGTGCATTAATTGTGAAAGAATAAAAAAATAGAGCAAAAATCTGTTATTGTATATTATTAAGAGTCAAATCGAAAAAATATAAATTTGAAACAATAAAGATGAAATAGTAAAACACAACTAATATTATTATTATTATTATTATTATTATTATTATTATTATTATTATTATTATTATTATTATTATTATTATTATTATTATTATTATTATTATTATTATTATTATTATTATTATTATTATTATTATTATTATTATTATTATTATTATTATTATTATTATTATTATTATTATTATTATTATTATTATTATTATTAGTATTATTATTATTTGTAAACATTCATATAAATTGAACTTCCTATACCTTTTTAATGTATTTACTTGTTTGTTATAAAATATTAATTTTATATTAGTCATTCTTAGACTTTAGTCATATGTACCTTTTCTCTGAAAACCATAAGGCAAAACTATCATTCCCAAATCTCAAAAAGACGAAGAGATTATACTTTAAATTTGAGTTATTTGTCAAATCTTTGATGAATTGTGGTAAGTATTTTTATGTTACTATTTTATTTTTATATTAGATACAGAAATAATAACAATTTTGATAAGATATTTTACATAATTGTAAGGACTTTTGAAGATGCATAATTTCTTTTTGTATTCAACTAGGTAAAGTGGAATTAACATTTCATCAATTTTAGAAACTCACTTTTCGTATCTCAAACACTTTTTTAATGCTACTTATTTTAATATTTTTAAGACTGTTTATTTATTGAAATAGAAAACATGCGCAAATCCTGTTATATATATGTTGTATAATTGGCTAGTGAATATAATTATTTTTGACCAACCAACAAAATATTTAAGTTGCCCAAAAAAGGGCAATTATCACTTTTAACCCGTGCCCTAAACTATTTACATCTGATAGCCTAAAAAATGTATAATATTTATATAATTTTATATATAGCATACTTAATGTATACATATAAAAAAAAATATACTTTATTTTGGCTATTATTTATACAGTATCATTTTCTCCTAAAGAATAATTTGGGCCCAGCGTCACCGGCCCATAGGCCCCCAAATTACAGCCCAACTGGTCAAATTTTTCAAAATACCGAAGAGGGAAGTATCCCGAAAACTACGACTCTGCCGTTCCCTCACCAAAAAACTACGAGTTTGCCATCCTTTCAATATCCCTCAATTTCTCCACTCCCTGTAGCTCTAGGGTTTTTGCAGAATCCGAGAAGAAGCATGGCAACATCATCTAGGGTTTTCGGAAACTATTGCCGAACTCTAATGGCTGCTGCGAAGAGCTCCGCCGCAACTACACCTCCAGCTCCAGCTGCCACCGCCACCGCCACTGCCACTGTAAAAGGTCGTCATAAAGGCATACTGAAGCCGCTACCGGTTTCATCTGCTTTAGGGAAATTTGTGGGTTCTTCTGAAATATCACGTACTGATGCTGTTAAGAAAGTCTGGGATTACATCAAAACCAATAATCTGCAGGTCTACTTTCTATTTCCTTATGTTGTCACTTTTTTTTAGTTGGACCGTATGAGTTATTAATGGTAGATTTTCTATTTGAAATAGCCTCTTTTGTAGAAATCTAAGAGAAAAGTTGCTATGAATATGTGCAATTTTCTTTTAGAATATAAAATTATGTTTGATATATGTATATATGAGTTATGAATGGTACAGGGGAACATTTGGTTCAACGGTGAAATTGCTAACCTGGGGACTTGGTATTTGCAAAAGAAATGAGGGATTTGGGAGTTTGGTTTTGCCTGGGGTAAGTCAAACTTTAGCTGAGTCAAGTATGGCTACATGGTGATTAGGCCAGCCATGTTATATTGGACTAGATGTTAGAATTCTAAGGTCCATTATATGAACAAAATGAATGGAATAAAATGCCAATGTTAAGATAGAGTGTAGTGAGTGGCGGACACGGGATTTTGTGCAAGCGGGTTTAATCTTAGAAGTACAAAACTTTAGACGGAAAATAGTAGTTGTCAAGTGGGTTCAAATAAAATATTTATACAAATTTACGCTGTTTTATCGTAATTTATACATATACACAGTATTATTTTTCGGTGAAGCGGGTTCAATTGAACCCGCTTGACACCACGTGCGTCCGCCACTGAGTGTAGTCATGAAATATTAGACAAGATTATAAATTATCACATACTCCAACTTGCTTGGAATTGATGCATTGGTAGTAGCTGCTGTTGTAGGATGAATAGTCATATGATGGTGCAAGTTGCAACTTAGTATAAATGTCGTCATTATGCACGTTTTATAGGTGTGGCACTATGATGAGTGAAGGTGTTAAAAAGTGGCGGTGTATAGTTAAAATGCATGGAGGCTTTTTTTTTCATTTTTTAAATTGAACAAATTTTCACAGGGATGATTTTGTTTCATTCTATGCTTCGGGCAGATGTATAATGTCCTTGTACAGGGTAGGATATGTGTTCGAATGGGAAATGGTAGTGGCTGCACCTTGCACATCAGTTGCTATCTCTGTCCTCTAGTCCTTTGACTGGCCTTATTAATTTAAAGATGGTCACACCTATTCAACTCGATCATGCAATAGATGGAATTTGCATTCTTGGGCTACTTTGGCATTGAGGTTGTGCAGAGAGTTAGGCTACTGATCGATATGTAATATCTAATGACCTATTCCCTCTCCCTCTCTGTTATTTTACTTTCTGCCCTATGAGGCTTCCTGAAAGCTGCACATAAAATAAGAGTTGAGCTAATATTTGCTGGTGGCGGTAGCTCTTACGTGATGAGTGGCTGGTACAGAATAGAATTTAGCACACTACATGATACTGAATAAGTTGGTTGGTATCAAGGTTTCCTTCGTCTGCTAGTTCAAATGTGATTGATATGATAAGACATCAAGTATAGACATCGTGACATTTTTTATATAGAGAAGAAGTAGAATGCTAATAGCATGGATCCCAGCAATACTATGATGTCTGATTTAGTTGCCAAGTGTTGAATGATGCACAGGCTTTTATTCTCAAACTACTTCAACACTTTGTATGACCAGCTAGGACAGACCTTTTATAAGGTCCAAGCTGGAAATAATTGCTGATATAAAAGCCAGCAGATTACGCATATTCAACAACATCTGTCAATGTTCAGACTTAAAAGTAGAACTTCCTTATGGATATACTTCTTGGATATTCCTTAAATTGTGTTTGATGGAAAAGCGAAACACAACGGAGCCGGGCATGATTGCCTACATTGCTCTTTTGCTTAGCCTGCGACTAGTTTCTTGCATTAGTTCCTCCGTTTGAGACGAAATTAGTTGCAGAGAACAGCAACAATTGTTAGGGCAGAATAGATTATGCTTGTTCAAATAGCAATGTGGTGGTGTTTCGTCAAAATACAGTTTTGTAGTTAAATTTGAATGATCAATGGTCGCCAACACTTGGGGTGTTTAGATAGGCTGTAACTGCGGCATACTATTGCACTGTGCCCTTGATACTCAGAGATCATTTGTAATCGTTGGTATTCCTGATCCAGCAGTTTGAGGCATAGATTTATTGCGAGTGTTGTTAAGTATTTATCGAGATTATATTCCGTCATTATGAACAGATGCTTCATCATTGATTCCCAAAATGGAAGTATTACAGATCTTGGTCTTTCATATTAGTTTAGGACAAATGCATATACTTCTGATATGTGCTAGGAAAATTTGCTTTCTTAGCTTGATAATTGTTAGCTGATCTGAGTTTATAATTCTTGTGTTCTGTGCCGTGTGCCGTTTTTGGTATTTTAATACTGATTTATATCAGCTCATGTAAACTAGTTGTGGAAATGTCTTAGGTCATATACCCCTTTATTTTTTGTTGACAATAGAATTTATAATCTGCAGAATCCTGCAAACAAGAAGGAGATAAATTGTGACGACAAGTTGAAGACCATATTTGCTGGCAAGGACAAGGTTGGGTTTCTAGAGATTGCAAAGCTGCTATCCAGTCATTTTCAAAAGGCTTCTTAAGTTTGTCACTTTTGCAGTTCCTGTAAACATTAGAGGCCTTCTTGATAGTAAGCTTTGTACCTTAGTAGCTTCTCCTTTTATTTCTCTTCACTCTGGTTGTGAGATATGGTGCATAGATCTGAAATTGAAAGCTTCTCGGATTTCATGCCTGCTTTTCTCCACCATCGCCATTGCCCTCTCCTTTTTGATGTTAAGATGCAATTGTCCTGGAAACTTTTGAATTTCGTTACCATTTGCTCTTTATTGTATTTTTGTACTGAAGAATATTGCGACTCCAACTTGCTTGAAATTAAGGTGTAAAAGTAGTAGCAGTTGTTCTTTATTTACCAAACAGAACCATTGCTAACCAAATTTTGCATTAAATCAACCGGATTATCTGTTCAACTCTGAGATCTGCATAGACTACCCTGAGTACCTTAATCGGTATAGTATTTTTTGCAGCCTCTTAATAGTATGATATAGTGAATGTAGACGCTGAAATTTTAATAGATCAATAAGTCATAAATTCAAGTCAAACTCTTGAAATATTAGGAGTCTATTCGGGTTACTTAGTGGTTACTCCACCCAAATCCTAATTTATACTTATAAATAAGGCTACATGTGTCCTTCAAAGAGGATTTCAATAATTCTATAAACTCTCGGAATATGCACAAAGAGATCAAATATGAAATCTCCGAAATTCCATGGAACTCTTGGAATATTCATTAAGCGATCAAAGATATGTCAAATCTGTCTTGCTTAAAGTCCTACATTCGAGAAATACATCGCAAAGGCCCTCGAATCACGTAAAGTAAATTGGAGGAAAGAATCAAAGGATAAACAGAGTTGTAACCTACAATGTTTATCAATAAAATTCTTTTTTCTTTATAGTTATTTGTGATTGTAGTTTTATTTTTGTATCGCATATAAATTTATTGCAAACAGTGATATTCCAATATTTTATTTTGCAGTCCAAATGAAATTCCTATTAATTTGGTACAGATAATCACTTTCTAAAGAGTTTTTCCTTCAAATCATATTTCTTTTGATATCAAAATTGCTACACCTTCCGTGTAATTAATGTTTCATAGAAAGTATTTGAACATTGTTTTCGAATATAAAAATATATTATTTTTTTTAGAACAAATTAATAAAGAAACAGTATCACTTAAAATAGAACACTAAGAGGTTGTTTGGTTTGAACATGGCTTATGCTGGGATTAGATATCCTGGTATTATTTCTTATCTACTGTTTGGTATGTCGTATTAAAAATGACAATTGCATAATTTCTAAGAAGGTATAAGTTATTCCGACATTAATTACTCCACCCTCTATAAGGTATAAGTTATCCCGATACTATTTAATTCCAGAATTATGTATACCAGGTTTACTAATCAAACAAAGTATTAAAATAATATTAAATTTTTATATCAGCACTATATCTTCTTATACCTCATACCAAACGAACCCTAAAAGTACCTTCTTAAAATAACAGATTAATAAGAAAATAGTTTCTCTTAAAACAAAACTAAATTTAAATAACCAAATGCTAAACCTATTTATGAACACATTTCTCAAGAAAACTTTTCTGTTATATTCCTCCTGTTTAAGATTTTAAAATAGAACATTTGAATTTGTCTTAAACTTAGTACAGTTAATCATTCCTACCCGACATTTTTACTAAGGTTAGATGAAAATAAGCTTTATTAAAGTATAAAGGAATTTTGATAGAGCTTCTCGGCTAGGTTTTGAGATCGAGGTACAGTCAAATCTAGTACTACTCATATTGGCTTTGCCTTAGTGGCTACGTCTGGTCAGTCGTGGACCAAAGCCCTGTTATTGAGGAGAAAAAGGGGTGTCCTTTCCCAGTTAGAACCACCAGACACATGGGCTCAATAGGAAGTATGTATTAGATCTTGAACAGACCCTTCCTCGGATAAAAGTTTTCCTTGCATTCTGAAAATTGAATTTGTCTTAAACTTAGTACAGTTTATCATTCCTACCCGACATTTTTATTAAGGTTAGATGAAAATGTTGAAATTGTAACTGATCGAATATAAAAAAGGTATTATAGACAAAAAAGAAAAATAAAATTGTATACGGTCGAAATCGAGCATATCTGATTTCATAGGCAGGGGAATTGTCTCGAGGATAAGCTCGTAACAGATCAGGCTCGAGCTCGAAGATAGAACATCGAGGCTGGGACCGAAGTACTCGTTGAGATCGAGACCAGCAACAATCGAGACCGAGCATGATTGACCTCGAATAAGGCGTAATAATGGAATGACGAGATATCAGTAACCGGTCAAAGATCACGGCGGAAATCCCGGAGCATATTAAATCAAAGCGGTTACTGATGCCAATCATGAGATTTATTTCCGTTATTAGAGTTGTACCTTATTTAGGATTCCTCTATTATATAAGGAGGAATCCCATTCATTTTTAAGGACATTGATCATTCATCATTCACTGATAAAAATTACATACATACGCTACTTTCCATTTCTCCTACTATTCATCATTGTTTGTTCCGTTCTTTACTGTTCTTATTATCCAACCTCGAGACCATCTCGAATCGAGGTCGAAGCACTGCTAGAATACTGGTTTGAGTTATTTTACTGTCCAATTTATCTATTTAATTCCTTGTTTATCAATTGGTATTGGATTAAATCACGTATCCTTAAAACCACAATATAAGTTTAATTGTTACTCGAATTTTAGGGTAAACAGTTTGGCGCCCACTATGGGGATAAGGATAATAGTGATTGTTCAGTACTGATTCTGATAAAACACATTATTTTACGCTTGTTCTTGTCAAGAATTTTTGCTTTCAGGTTAAAACATGCCAAACTCACAAAACGCATCCACACACAGTGATAATGGCCTCAGACTGCACGAGGAAAACGAAAATGTGATTGCTCCAGGTTTCGAGGTGCCCCAAGCTAGTCTCGGAGGAGCACCAACTTTCAACCCCGTCGATGTCAGTTCGCACGTTGCTCTAAATGCGGACCTATGCACAGATCTCGATGTGAGTATACAGAGAGAAGGCCGATCTGGTGGCCAAGAAACACAGGTCAGAGGAGATGAAGGAGTCAGTCTCCAAGTGATATTCGAGATGCTTCAGAATTAGCAAACCGCTATTGCTCAGTTAAAAAATCAACATAGAGCTCCGAATAGGGTCAGGCCCAAAATTACTCGTCGTACTGAGCCAGTACAGGAAAGGTCGAATGGTAACACATCGGGGACTAACCCTACGGTAATGAAAATGCTCGAGGAGCTCACCAAAAGAATTGAATCGGGTGAGAAGAAAATCGAAGCCAACGATAAAAAAGTGGAGACATACAACTCCCGAGTTGATCAGATACCGGGGGCACCACCAATCTTGAAAGGGATGGATTTGAAGAAGTTTGTACAAAAGCTGTTTCATGTAAGTGCGGCTCCGAAGCCTATTCCAAAGAAATTTCGTATGCCAGACATACCCAAATATAATGGGACCACCGATCCCAACAAGCATGTTACTTCATATACATGCGCCATCAAGGGTAACAATTTAGAAGATGATGAAATCTAATTTGTGCTATTAAAAAAGTTTGGAGAGACCCTTTTGAATGGATAAATGATTTGGTATCACAACCTGCCACCAAATTCTATCGACTCATTTGTCATGTTAGCAGAATCTTTCGTAAAGACACACGCCGGAGCCATAAAAGTCATTACAAGGAAATCAGATCTCTTCAAGGTAAGACAAATGGATAATGAAATGCTGAGGGAATTCGTGTCCTGATTTCAAATGGAGCGCATGGAATTGCCACCGGTCACGGATGATTGGGATGTTCAAGCTTTCACCCAAGTGTTGAATGAACGGAGTTCGATAGCGTCACGTCAGTTGAAACCAAATTTGATCGAGTATCCAGCTGTAACTTGGGTAGATGTACGCAATCGATATCAATTGAAGATCAGGGTCGAGGACGACCAGCTAGGAGCTCCTTCCGGTTCAGTACATCCAAACAGGTCGACAGGTAAAAATCAGAGGGACGTCGATAGGGAGCCAAGGTCGAACAAAGACCGATACCAACCATATATTACAGATCGAAGGAATAATGATCCAGGACGCAATTCCACCCGAAATGATCAAAGAAGTGATTGAGGACAGAGTTGTCGAGGACTTATTAGCAAAAGTGGTTTTGACAAGTATGCAGATCCCACAAAGGCACCTCGAATATCGGAATATAATTTTAGTATCGATGCATCAGGAATTGTACCGGCTATCGAAAGGATCAAAGACAATAGGTGGCCCAGACCCATACAGATTGATCTTTCCCAAAGAAACCCAAATTTGATGTGCAAGTATCATGGCACGCATGATCATAGGATCGAGGATTGCAGGCAATTAAGGGAGGAGGTAGCCCATCTATTCAACAAGGGCCACCTTTGAGAGTTCCTCAGTGATCGAGCCAAGAATCATTTCAGGGAAAGAGACGCCAATAGGAAGAATGAACAGGAAGAATCCCAACATGACATTCATACGATCGTCGATGGGGTCGACGTTCCACAAGGACCCATATTCAAACGCACTAACATATCAATCACTAGGGAGAAACGAACCCGAGATTATGTGCCCAAAGGCACCTTATCATTCAACAACGAAGAAGAAGAAGGCATTTCTCACCCCACAACGACGCTCTAGTAATTTCTATCTTATTAAATAAAGTTTAAGTTAAGCGTGTTTTAGTGGATCCAGGTAGCTCGGCAAACATCATCCGATCAAGGGTCGTGGAACAATTCAGCCTACAGGATCAAATCGTACCTGCAGCTCGGTCTTAAACGGCTTCAATATGGCTAGTGAAACAATTAAGAGGGAGATTATCCTACCGATGAACGTGGCTGGAACCATCCAAGATACCAAGTTCCACGTAATCGAGGGCGGCATGAGGTACAATGCCCTGCTCGGAAGGCCTTGGATCCACAACATGAGGGCATTGCTCTCGACCCTCCACCAAATGATGAAATTCTTGATGTTGGACGGTGTAAAAATAGTGTACGGGGAACACATGCTGCAAAGGAAATGTTTGCGGTCGATGAGGTAACGTTGATATTGACATTTTCAACCTCGGAAAGTCGAACATCAAAGGTAAACAGGGAGCCAAATAGCAACCACTGCCACCAGCCTCGACCGAATCAGGGAAGCAGAAGATAGAAGAAGAAGAAGAAGAAGAAGAAGAAGAAGAAGAAGATGAAGAAGAAGAAGAAGAAGAAGAGGATTTTCTGACCCCTCAAACTTTTGTTGTTCTCGAAGATTCTGACGCCACCAAATCAACGGTCGAAGAGCTGAAATAGGTTACTGATCGAGTACTTGCCCAAACGAAAGGTATACATGGGAACGTGATTAACCACCAAACTCAGGAAAAGCTTATTCAATTTCTTATTAATAACATAAATTGTTTTGCTTGGTACCATTTAGACATGGCAAAGATCCCACCGGAGATAATAACGCATCGACTAAGCCTGGACCCTAAGTTCAGATCGGTGAAGCAAAAGAGGAGACCCCAGTCCAAGGTGAAGCTTGGATTCTTAAAGGACGAGGTAACCAAACTTCTCAACATAGGGTCCATTAGAGAGGTAAAATATCCTGACTGGTTAGCCAATGTAGTCGTAGTCCCTAAAAAAGGGAACAAACTTAGAATGTGTGTAGACTATAAGGACTTAAACAAATCATGTCCCAAAGATTTTTTTCTCCACTGCCTAACATCAATCACATGATCGACGCCACGGCCGGCCACGAGATCCTTACTTTTCCCGATGCCTACTTCGGGTACAATCAAAATCAGATGAACCCGGAAGACCAAGAAAAGACTTCATTTATCACCAAGTACGGAAATGTAATGCCCTTCGGGCTAAAAAATGCGAGATCTACTTACCAATGCCTAGTAAATAAAATGTTTGAAGAACAAATAGGCAAGTTAATGGAAGTCTATATTTATGAAATGCTAGTTAAGTCCTTGCGTGCAGAGGACCATTTAGCTCATTTGCAGGAAACGTTCGAGATCCTGAGGAAATATAACATGAAGCTCAACCCCGAGAAATGTGCTTTTGGGGTCGATTCGGGCAAGTTCATCGACTTTATGGTGTCAAATCAGGGGATTGAGATCAACCTCGACAAAATCAAGGCCATCAAAGATATCACCGTCGTGGACAGTGCAAAAGCCGTACAAAGGCTAACTGGATGGATAGCTGCCTTAGGGCGATTCATCTCGAGGTCATCGGATCGAAGCCATAAATATTTTCTCTCTACTCAAAAAGAAGAACGATTTTGCTTGGACCCCGGAATGCCAATAAGTATTAGAGGAATTGAAGCGATACCTATCGAGCCCACCATTACTTCACACTCCAAAAGTAGATGAGAAACTTTACTTGTACTTGGCAGTATCGGAAATTACGACAAGTGGTGTCCTGGTTCAAGAAGAGCAAGGTATACAATTCCCTGTTTATTACATAAGTCGAACTCTAGGAGAAGCAGAAACTAGATATCCGCACTTAGAGAAATTAGCACTAGCACTGATAAGCGCTTCTAGAAAGTTAAAATCATATTTTCAGTGTCACCCCATATTCTTATTAACCACTTACCCACTTCGTAATATTTTGCACAAGCCCGAATTGTCGGGTCGATTGTCCAAGTGGGCCGTCGAACTCAGTGGGTACGATATCGAATATCAACCCCGAACGACCATAAAGTCTCAAATTTTAGCGGACTTCGTGGCCGATTTCACACCAACCCTCGTACCCAAAGTCTAAAAGGAACTCTTGTTAAAATCGGGTATATCATCGGGGGTATGGATGCTTTACACAGACGGTGCTTCGAATGTGAAGGGGTCTGGGCTAGGCATCGTTTTGAAGCCGCCCATGGATAACACTATTAGACAAATATATCAAGACTTCTAAGTTGACTAACAATGAGGCCGAGTATGAGGCCATGATTGTAGGTCTCGAGCTAGCTAAAATCTTGGGAGCAGAAGTCATTGAAGCTAAATGTGATTATTTATTGGTGGTTAACCAAGTAAACAAAACCTTCGAAGTTCGAGAGGATAGAATGCAAATATATTTGGACAAGTTGCAAGTAACTTTGCACCGTTTCAAAGAATGAACTTTACAACATGTGCCTCGAGAACAAAATAGTGAGGCCGATGCACTTGCAAATTTAGGGTCATCGGTCGAGGAAGATGAGATCAGCTCGGGGACTGTCGTTCAACTCTCGAGATCCGTGATCGAGGAAGGTCATGCCGAGATAAACTCTACAAGCTTAACCTAGGATTGGAGGAATAAATATATTGAATACTTGAAAAGCGGAAAGCTCCCATCGGACCCTAAAGAGTCGAGGGCCTTACGAACCAAAGATGCTCGATTCACATTGGCCGAAGATGGAACGTTACACAAAAGGACATTCGATGGACCATTGGCAGTATGTTTAGGACTAGGTAACATCGATTATGTTTTACGAGAGGTCCATGAAGGCACTTGTGGGAACCACTTTGGCGCCGAATCACTGATTCACAAAGTCATTAGAGCAGGATACTACTGGGATAGCATGGAAAAAGACTCTAAGGAGTTTGTTCGAGAATGTGAAAAATGTCAAAGGTTTGCACTGATGATCCACCAGCCTGAAGAACAACTTCACTCGGTCATATCCCCATGGCCATTCATGAAATGAGGATAGACATCGTAAACCCTCTACCATCGGCCCCAGGTAAAGCTAAGTTCATCTTATTTATGACTGACTATTTCTCTAAATGGGTTAAAGCACATGCTTTCGAGAAAGAGAGAGAGAAAGAGGTCATAGACTTCATCTGGGATCACACCGTATGTCGATTTGGGATACCTGCCGAACTAGTGTGTGACAATGGGAAACAATTTATTGGCAGCAAGGTGATGAAATTCCTCGAAGACCATAGAATAAAAAGGATATTGTCGACACCATATCATCCTAGTGGGAACAGACATGCCGAATCGACGAACAAGACTATCATCCAAAACCTGAAGAAAAGGTTGAACGAAGCTAAGGGAAATGGAGAGAAATTCTACCCGAGGTACTTTGGGGATATCGAACAACATCGAAGTCCAGTACAGGGGCAACTCCGTTTTCCTTGGTATATGGCTCCGAAGCCTTGATTCTAGTCGAAGTCGGGGAACCCAGCGCTAGGTTTCGACATACAACAGAAGGATAAAATCACAAGGCTATGAATAATAGCCTCGAATTATTAGATGAAAAACGAGAATCTGCACTCATTTGAATGGCCTGCACAAAAGCAACGAATCGAAAGATACTACAACAGGAGAACCAACCTTCGTCACTTCAGAGTCGGGGACTTAGTCCTAAGGAAAGTCACCGTTAACACTTGAGATCCTAATTAAGGGAAGCTCGGCCCGAATTGGGAAGGACCATACCAAGTCCTTGACATAGTCGGAAAAAGGGTCTTATAAACTCAGAATGATGGATGACGAACCACTGCCAAACAATTGGAACATATCACTTCTCAAACGATATTAATGCTAAGGTATAACTTTCTCCATTCTTTCATTTATATATTCGCCGCTAACTTATTGCAGGAGTTCGACCAAAGACATCGAGACCTCAAGTTTTAAAGTACGCGTTGCACTCTTTTTCCCTTAGATTGATTTTTATCCCAAATGGGTTTTTCCGGAAAGGTTTTTAACGAGGCAACAATTATGTGCTACCTGAGGACAGTTCAAAAGTATCCAAGGTTTATTTGCAATCAACCTCGAATACTAGGGGGATCACCCTCAGATGTTATATTTTTTGGAAAAGTACTTCGTGTCAAAGGGCCTCGATAGGGAAACTTCGTAATGGGCCAAACGGTCGAATGAACCGTGTCCATAAAGATTAGTCGAGCCCCGATGACAAAACATGTACGCATGTATAAATTATTCAAAGAATCATTCTTTTTTTATCAAACATCTTGTGTCTTGAAGAAAATTCTCTACTATACAAACCCCATATTTATGATTTTATGAGAATTGGATCAAGAGCCAAATGCAAATATACCTCGAACACTCGGGGACTGCCATCGATGATAGGCATATTCGAGTTATCTAAAATCAAATTCATAAGACCTCAAAGAGTCATCCCTCGATATATAGGCCAAGGCCACATTCTCGGGGACTAATATTTCGAACAAGTTTGAAATGTTATTGGGAAATAAGTCCAAGAGGCATACCCGAAGGCTACGGACAAATTAAAGGCTACGACTAAAATAACGCGGCTCGAAGACGTCCGAATTCCGCAATAAAAATAGGCCTTCAAATTCTTTGAAAAACCGGTTAAAAAAGGCTACCCTAGGCAAATAATCAAAAGGGCTTCGATAAAATCAGCCCTCAAAAAACCAAAAGGGCTTCTGTTGGTTGATTTTCCAATGCACACGCAAGTGTACGTGGTCGACAAGTAATATAGGATTTTAAGTCCAGATATCGTACCCACAGGGACTTGTGATTAACTATCAACTAAACTAAACTCAAATTAATATTTTACTAAAATCAATCTAAAATAGTAAATTAAGAGATTAAAGAGACAACTAACCTAAAGACGAATTCAATGTAATTTGATATTCTAGCGTTATGGGTTGGCAAACAATCACGTTGAGTTTTCGACCTAAATCTTCGAATCAGGTTTATTGATTGACGAGGTTAATATTGCTCGTAGCCTTCTCCCGAAGTACAACTCGCCTATTCAAGCTAACCTAACGCCTATATTCCTATGGAATCAGGATTAACAAGAACGCATTAATAATTCCCGTATAATAACCAAGCAAGGCGATTAGGTATATTCCTATCCTAACCGCAAATCCGCTCCCCTGAAGGGTTAAGATCTTGCTCTACCCAATCTTATATGCAATCTAGAATTCCCTCTCCCGAGTTCAACCCTAGATTCGTAGATAGTATTCAATTGGTGATCAAGCAATTAAATAATTAAGCGCAAGATTGAATAAACAAACCAATTAAGATAAAACAATAAGAATAATTCAAGCTTCAACTACAACGTTCATGTAACACCCAAAACTCTAGCACTAATAAACTATAAAACTAAAAGAAGAGAAGAGAAGAAAAACTAAGTAGAATCCTCCTTCAAGCGTGGTGTGTTCTTCCACATCAATCCTCCATCGAATTCCCCCTCAATGTTATGTTTTTGGGTCTATTTATATGGTTGGGATAAACCCTAACCGTGTAAGATACTCCTATCCCCACTTGG
>ML378482.1:0-25830 GCA_005239525.1 Nicotiana knightiana
TCCATACTGATTTCTATTACTCTGGGGTCTAACTTTTCCTTTTGGTAATCACGTTAGAGTCACAAACTTATTTCTCTAAATGAGGATACAACTTTATGGCCTATACTCTTTTGTTGTCTCAAGGCCTGTCACCTCTCATCTTTTCCTTCCCTCGACTATACACTCTATAATACTGTCATTTTTTTTTGCCGTTGTCATCCATGTATCACATCTTACTCATAATGCTTCATTAACTATTTTCTTATTTTCCTGCTAACATTTATGCCTATCACTTTGTTCTGAAAACTCCAACAAGACATTCTTTTGCTACTAGCTCCCCTTGCTCCATCCCTGGCTCTTTGGGTTGCCTAACATTCTCGCTCTATTAGGGACGGGATCCACACTAAGGTAATATTTATCTCTTCTGAGCTTCCAGTGCCTATCTTTTTTTTTTAACATCTAGTATTCATATCTAGCTATACTATTCTAGAGTGCACTATCTAAGTGTCTCAAACAATCCATTCACCATTTTGGGTTACTCTAACCCCATCCGGATCCTGATATCCCTTCCTTCTCCTAATCCATATTTATTAGCTCCCATAGGCATAACTATGATTGGTGTGTCCAATTGTACATACCTCAGTTACTATTGAAGGTAACTCAAAATGCTTATCTCTCTCTTCCTGAATGGTAAATAATGAAAATCTTCACTAGCTGGGTACCTCGTACTCTTCTTCATCTTGCTTCTTTTACTTGCCGAAACTTGTATCTACCTCCTGAATATTTTATTGCTTTTCACCATATGTTAGATATTCTTTCCTTAAGGCTCCTTATAAAAAATCTTACAATTTTTAGTACGCACATGATCTACTGAACACCTTACATTTACTCATCATAAGCATCATGAAGAATTAAGTTCCTCTGATTCAACTCTTCCATAGCCACATATCTCTTACCAACTGTCTTTCTGGATGTAGGTATCGTCTTATTATGAATAAAATAGAATTTAGGAATTTGAATTCCTACAATTGAGCTCTACCACACGATCTAGAGTAAGAAGAGAGTGTGACAGTCCTAAATGCCATGTAGCATCCTACTTATAAGTGTGGTGCACAACACACCCATAAACAAGACTCTACTAGACACGACTTGTAGATTCCCTAAGACAGAACTACTCTGATACCACTTTTGTCACAACCCAAGCCGATGGGCCGCGATGGGCACCCGGTACCTTACCCAACCGAGTACAACCGTAATGTATCTTTCGTATCATACTATCAAAGGTAACTGGGCCAACATGGCCACAACTCATAATGTATAACTATAAGTGGGAATGCACAGTATTAACGAACCATCTTTCTTTAAACATGAATACATATGGGCCGTCAAGGCCTCTGACATACTGTACAAAATGAACCTCTGTCTACAAAGCCTCTAAGAGTATTTGAAATCAAATAGGACAGGGTATCGGCCTACCCATAAGTCTATAGCAAAATTCCGACATGATAAATCATAGACTCGGCTGCACTCTGAATGAGGTGCAGTCTTACCGATCCTTTGCTGAATGCTAACCTCGTCTACTATGAGGGCTCGTCAAACTGATTGTCTATACCTGCAGGCATGAATGCAGCGTCCCCAACAAAAGGACGTCAGTACGAATAATGTGCCGAGTATGTAAGGCACATAAATAAGTATATAAAAGACATGGAAGAAACATGGAGTACATGATTCAACCTGTACGTCTGGATAACTCTGTAAATCATGAAATACTTATAGTGTCATGCATATGCGTATGAATATCATGTCGTTCATAGGTACATGTGTTTATAACATCATCAAGCCTCTGAGGGTATCCCATCATATCATCTCGACCATTGTGGGCAAAATCATCAGCATATACCAGCTGATTAGGTGGTGGTGCGTATATAACGCCGTAACCTATTCTCATATCCCATATACATAATATACATATATATATGCGTATATAACGCCATCTGGTCATGGGTCAATGTACATGTATAAATGAATGCAATGCATGAGAAGTACGTCAGTAAAATCTCTTGGAATGTCATAAGACCATTATGCCTTTGAGTAATATCATCAAATAAACTCTTTCAACTTACGTATTTTTTTGAGACCCATGAACAGAAGATGTAATAATAAAACACATCGGAATTCAAGAATATAGGCACCTCTAATACTTCTACGAATAGAGTCATTTATGGAAGTTTGTGCATTTCCTCATTTCATTTGTGTCGTATAGATCATGCCAAAAGGAAAGAAGGGATAGCCTTAACATACCTGAGCCGATTCTCTTGACAATCTCTCTAACACACGCCAATCGCGACGAAACACGTAATGAGGAGATCAAAATAAGGAAAAATCCATGTGATATTCTTGAGAAAGATTGCAATGTACTCCCTTTGAATCACAAATCTCACGCTTTGAAGTTTTAAGTGAATCGATTAAGCTTCCTCGTCACTTTGAAAATCTTAGCACCCCACTTTAAAACTTATGAACAATGTTACTAATTAGGAATGAGATGTTGTTCTATACAAGAAAGGAAATGAATATGGTCGTACCATTGTTTTTTTGCTTTCTTGATAACACTCTTCAACCAAATGAGATAAGGTGTTTATCTCTTTAAATGTTTCCACCTTGCAAAGTGATTTAAGACTCACTAAATGGATGATATGTTGCTGCCACGTTGGAGACTATTCAACCTTACACAATTACACCAATTATTTAGTTAATCTCCCACTAAAATCACTAATTACCCAATTATCCACATAATTAAGAGTTATCTCAAATAACTTAAAATACTACTCACTTTTAACACACTTTATACATCTTACTATCATGGGAATGTGGTACCTTGTATGGCACTAGTCCATAAATATGAGGTATTATATTTTGGATTGTATTTTACCCCAAATTGTCAAACTTCGACGAAACTCACTTTCTTCGATTCGTTTACCTCTCACCTTCACGAATTTACTTATCACTTGTTTGAAATTGCACAATACTTATAATATCCAAATAATCTTATCCTTGAACTGATGTCAATTATCTTACGACAAATTCAACATACAATACTACATGGTATAACATTATCGCAATATAATACTACGGAGCATAACATCATTGTAATATAATACTACGGAGCATAAGTAAATCATCCTCCCCCAATCACCTATTCTGAAGAAGGATAAAGAGAATAAAAGAAAAGGGGCACCGAGTTCCCCGAACTTGGAGAAGCATAAATCTAAAAGGAGACAGGTGCACAAACCCAAAGAAAGCATCGGCGCCCTCCCATCGAACTTAGTCCACCGATTGACGGATGAGTCCGAAGAAGAAGAAAATTCCGAACTGGTTGTTCGGGTGCGAGTCCACACCGCATTTCCTCAAGCCAGGGGGGCTGCTGAGAAGGCAGTGACGAGGGTCTCTAAATCGGAGAAGGGTGAGGCCACTTTTCCCTAAGCTAGGGAGGTCGAGGAGGAAATCACAGCCGATATTCCTCGAGCAGAGGAGAGTGCCCTGAAAGATGCACTTGGGGCGATTGATCTCACTAGGTCTCCTGTATTCTCCAATTCCATGATTAATGAGGCCGGTATGCTAAAGGATCATTTACACAAGGGGCCTCAGGGGGCGACAAATCTTAATAACTTCTTCGACAGCTTAGAATCTACAACCTCAGAGGATGTTACCGGGTTTGGTGACTTACCGGTGCCAAAGAAGGCACCGTTTTCGAGAGCCAGCGGGTCTTCTTCGAGCCCAAGGTTAGTGGATCAGTTCCCCCCTCCGAGTGTTGATCCTGACTGAAAGAGGTCAATAGTTATCTATATCCCGAAGGATACCCGTGGGGGTTGCTTCCTATCTTCGGTGCTTGGTGACCGAAGAGGACCAGGCCAAGATGGACGAGGTGGACGCATCCTGCTTGTTCAATGAATCTCAACAAGCGTTGAATCGGGTAACTTCGAGTGCCTCTTTATTATGTAGTTTAGATTTTACGTTACAATAACCGTAACACTTATGTTTATGCTTGCAGGCCTCTTTACTTCACCATGAATCTTTCCTCTAATATCAGGAGGAGTTAACCCAACACGAGCTCAAGGTTCAGAAGCTTACTAAAAAGAGGGACACAAATAATCTTCTTAGTGACAAACTCCAGGCTGAGCTAGAAGCGACTCGGAAAGAGCATGTCGAATGGGTTGAGTAGGTAAATCGAGTACTTGAAGATAGTGACGACAATTTGGACGTAGTGTCTAACGATCCGAACCTGCAGGTCCAAAAGAGACTTGAATTGATCGGGCAGCTCTAGACGGAGGTGGACATGATAAAAGTTGAGGCTGAAGAATGGAAGAAAAACATAGACCTCCTAGCCTCGGAAAAGGAGGTTGTCCAGGCACAACTGGTGTCGTCTAAGGCCTAGCTCCGGGCTGCAGAGGAAAATTCCTCGACCCAGGCCAAAACAATTGAGGAAATATGGTCTCAGCTAGGTTCGGCGATTTCCGACCAAGAAAATCTGGCCAAGGATCTTGAGGCGGCCATATCAGAGTTTGTTGAGGTCAAGGTTGAAGTTGATAAGAAGGTGGATCAGCATAAGGCCGATGCTGAGGCAGCTCGATATCAAGTGATGCGTTTGGTGGAGCACATGAAGTGGCAATCCCGAAGGGAGGCCTTCGAAGGAGTTCAAGCTCAGGGCTTCGACCTGCTCGCCGAGATCGGGAATGCCAAGATATCTTAGGTGAAGGCCAGAAAGCTGGCTTTTTCCGAGGAGGAGGATTTTGAGGGGTCTGAAGACTTGATGAGCCCGAAGGCGGTGAAGACCCCGAAGGCGACGACGCGGCTCCCGGTGAAGATTAAGACACTTAGGATCTTTTTAGACGTTTTGTCTTGCCGCTTTGGGCATTGTAGATTTTTGTATCGGGGCCATTTGTCCCTTGTAAAAAGAATTTTAGGTAAATACATATAACAATTTATTTCCCTTTTAGCTTTCAAACTTTTCCTTTGCTTTATTATTTGTGTTCACAAAGATCGAAATGCCTTAGCATGAAATAACTTAGGTTATGTTCGAAGGTTCAAACAAACCTCACCTTTACATTATTCTGTTTTAAGGCGTCTTGGGGGTTCGGTGTTGTTGGAAACTTTCTCCGAAAGTAAGTAATTCAGATTATAGTTTGCTGAGGGTAGCCTTTAGAACCAGTTATGAAAAATTTTCTTGTTCGAAGGCCTAGTTTTTGTTATGGGTCTCGGACGTCTCCGAGCCGTGTTAATATGGCTGTAGCCTTTTAGTTTGGGAGTCGCCAAGTGGTCTTGCTTTCCCGAGTTATCCGAGCTTGCCCAAGGCAACAGTCCCCGAGCGGAGGTGGCCGTGGCCTTTAAAATTCGGGGGTTGCCTAATAGTTCTTATGGCCCCGAGGTCTAGTAGCTTGGGCCGTCCGAGTTTGTTTTCGGACGGCATTCCCCGAGTGAGAGAGTGATCATTCGAACTCAGGTTATAAGAAACCCTTGGGCTCATTACCTTTAGGGGATCGAAAGTAGGAAATTCTGTAAGGAATGTAAAGAAGAAATTTTAAAATATAAGATGATTGCACGGAAGAGACTTCTCTTTATTCTTATGCATAATAAGGATGTATGTGTACATGCTTTGCATCAGGGTTCAATCAGTCTATGTGGGCACGGTTCATTTGACCTTTTGGCCGTTACATTGAATCCTACTGATCAAGACCCTTCAATCCTGAAATCTCTTTCCATGATGAAGTTAATATCGGAAGGTAATGCCCCCCAGTATTCGAGGTTGATCGAAGTGACGCCTCGAATATTGTTTTGATCGCTGTTACCAATTTGTTGCCGGCCTTCGATTCTATGTTAGCACTATTTAATTGTTTCTTCATTAAAAACCTTGCCGAAAAACCCATTTGGGACAAAACTGGTTCAAGGAAAAAAGAGCGCAACACGTGCTTTCAGACCTAAAATCTCATACTTTTCCTCGTCGATCACTTGCAAGGGTTATTCCGAAATATAAATAAAAGAAAATGAATGGGGTCGTACCTTAGTAGTAATATTGTTTTAGGTGAGTTATATTCCAATTGCTTGGTAGCTGTTCACCGTTCATCATCCCGAGCTTGTAGGATCCTTTTTCGGTGATTTTGATGATATGATACTGCCCTTCCCAGTTCGGCCCCAACTTTCCCTCATTCGGGTTTTAGGTGTTCAACGTGACCTTCCTTAGCACTAAGTCTCCTACGTTGAAGTACCGAGGGTTGGCCCTCATGTTGTAATATCTCTCGATCTACTACTTTTGGGCAGCCAGCCGAATAAGGGAGTCCTCACGCTTTTCATCCAATAGCTCTAGGCTCGTGTTCATGGCCTCGTCATTTGATTCCTTTGTTGCATATAGGAATATGATGCTTGGCTCTCCGACCTCGACAGATATCAGAGCTCTGGCGCCGTAAACCAATGAGAACAAAGTGTCACGACCCAAACTGATGGGCCGCGACGGGCACCCTGTACCTTTCTCAACTGAATACCAATGTAATGTATCTTTTCGTATCATACTATTATAGGTAAATGAGATGGAAAGGTAGTCGTGAGATAACTAGAATAAAACATGAGGGAATACTTGTCATAGGACGATCCAACATGTAATACAAACTTATACATATGACATACGGTATAAGACCAAATGATCACTCGTATACTGAACATAGGCCGACAAGGCCATACAATATTTCACATACATGACATATGTCTACAAGCCTCTAATAATAGAGAAATATCATAAAGGTCGGTATAGGGCCTCGCCATACTAATCAATACATGTCCAAATCATATTGACCAAATAAGCAACTTCGGAGCAAATGGAGCACACCAACACCTTCCACTGAGCTGATATCCTACTTGGAATACTCTCAACCTGTCTATCGGGACCTGCAGGCATGAAACACAGTGTCCCAGGAAAAAAGGATGTCAGTACAAATAATGTACCGAGTATGTAAGGAATGAAAATCAGTAAATAAAAGACATAAGAGAAACATGGAGTAAAATACTCAACATGTAAGTCTGAATAACTCTATGAATCATTTCATATTTATAGTGTCATGCATATGCGTATAAATTTCATACCATGCGTAGGTATATGCATACATAACATCATCAAGCCTCTGAGGGCATCCCATCATATCATCTCAGCCACTGTGGGCAACTCATAAATGTATACCGGTTGATCAGGTGGTGGTGTGTATATAACGCCGTAACCTTTTCCCATATCCCATATACATATAATATACGCGTATATAACGCCATCTGGTCATTGTTCAATGTATATGTATAAATGCATTAAATGCATAAGAAGTGCGATAATAAGATTTCTCGAAATGTCATAAAATCATTATGCCTTTGATTAATATCATGAAATAGACTTTATCAATTTACATAATCTTTTGAGACCCATGAACATATGATAGAATAATAGGACATATGCAGAATCAATAACATAGGCACCTCTAGTACTTCTATGAATAGACTCATTTATGAAAGTTGTGCATTTGCTCTTTTCGTTTGTATCGTGTGGATCATGCCAAAAAGAAAGAAGGGATAGCCTTAATATACCTAAGACGATTCTCTTGACAATCCCTATGACACACGTCAATCGTGACGAAACATGTAACAGCGGATTGAAGTAGGGAAAAATCTGTATGATGTTCTTGAGAAAGATTGTACCGTGCTCTTTTAGAATTGCAAATCCCGTTGTTATTACGTAGTATAACTTTGTATGAAATTTTGTTGAAGAAAAATCACGTTGCCAATCTATCTCACTTTGTAAAGGATTCATATGAAATCTTGTTTGAGAATCCCACCAATCTATCTCATTTCATATTGTAGGATTCATATCTCTTTGTAAACCTTTTAAGATCGTGGGTTGTGGGTCCCACTTCTTTGGGATGAATAAGCCACTAAACTCACTAACTTTTCCACCTTGAGATGTGATTCAAGAGTCACTTATTTGGGCTTTAATCGAGACCCCTTGGGCTTTCACGTGAGGTTCTTTAACTTTATCCAAAGATTATCATTAAATTTCCACTAATCTCTTGATAAACTTATTAATCTCCCACTGACCAATAATTACCTAATTATCCACATAATTAAGAATTATCTCAAATTACTTATAATATTACTCACTTTTAATACACTTTATACATCTTGCTATCATGATCATGTGGTACCTTGTATGGCACTAGTACATAAATACGGGGTATTGTAGCTTGGACCGCATTTTATCTCAAAATATCAAACTTCGATGAAATTCATTTTCTTCGATTTGCTTACCCTCTCACCATCACGAATTTACTCATCACTTGTTTGAAATAACATAATGCTTATAATCTCAAAATAATCTCATTCCCGAACTTACATCGATTAACTTACGACGAAACTTTAACATACGAAAATGCGGGATGTAACATCTCATTTCTGAGCTTCCATTAATTTACTTATGGATTACTTTCACGTACGAAAACATGGGGTGTAACACGGAGTGGCCCCGGTACTGGACTTCGAGGTCGTATAATATGCCCAAAGAACTTCGGGTAGGAGTTCCTTCGATTTTCCTTTGGCATTGATCAACCTCTTTTTAAGGTTCTGGAGTATGGTTTTGTTGGTTGATTCGGCTTGTCCGTTCCCACTAGGGTGGTAGGGCATTTATAGGATCCATTTGATCTTGTGGTCTTTGAGAAATTTGGTCACCTTACTGCCAACAAATTTCTTCCCGTTATCGCACACGATCTCGGCCGGCATTCCGAACTAACATTAGATATGGTCCCAAATGAAATCGATGACCTCCTTCTCCCTGACCTTTTTGTATGCCTAGGCTTCCAACCACTTAGAAAAATAGTCAGTCATAAATAAAATAAAATGGTCCTTATCGGGTGCCCATGGAAGGGGGCCGACGATGTCCATTCCCCACTTCATGAACGGCCATGTTGATAAAACCGAATGTAACAACTCTGTGGGTTGGTGTATCATCAGAGCATGTCGTTGGAATCCATCACATTTTTGCATGAACTACTTCACATCCTTTTCCATGTCGATCCAGTAGTAACCTGCTGTGATCACCTTTCGAACCAATGATTCAGCGCCCGAATGATTTCCACAGGTGCCCTCATGAATTTCCCTCAGAACGTATTCGGTATCTCCTGGTCCCAGACATATTTCCAGTGGGCCATCGAACATTATTATAAATAAAGTTCCATCCTCAGACCAACAAAATCGTGTTGCCTTTGTACGGAGGGCCCTTGATTCTTTTGAATCTGAGGGCAATTTACCGGTATTCAGATATTCTACGTATTTGTTTCTCCAATCCCAAGTCAGGCTTGTAGAGTTTATCTTGGCATGACCTTCTTCTACCACCGATCTCATGGGTTTTATCACTGCTCCTGAATTATGCTCGTTGTCTTCGACCGATGATCCTAAGTTAGCAAGGGCATTGGGCTCACTATTTTGATCCCGGGGGACGTGTTGTAAGGTCCACTTCTTGAACCAGTGTAATGCTACTTGTAACTTATCCAGGTATCTTTGCATTCGTTCTTCTCTGACCTCGAATGTTCCATTAAACTTTGTTTACCATGAGGAGGGAGTCGCACTTGGCTTCGATCACCTCAGCCCCCAAGCTTTTGGCTAGTTCGGGACCTGCAATCATGGCCTCATATTCGTCCTTGTTGTTAGTCAATTTTACAGTCCTAATAGATTGTCCAACTATATTTCCTGTTAGTGGCTTTAAAATGATGCCGAGTCCGGACCCTTTTTCGTTTGAGGCACCATCTGTAAAGAGGGTCCAGGTTCTTGAGAACATCCTCGAGTTCACCTATAACTCTCGTTCGGCCTCGGGTATTAGGGCCGGCGTAAAGTCGGCCACAAAATCTGCTAAAATTTTGAGATTTAATTGTTGTTTGGGGTTGATACTAAATATCGTACCCACTGATTTCAACGGTCCACTTGGCCAATCGTCCCAAGAGCTCGAGTTTGTGCATAATATTTCATATCGGGTAAGTTGTTACAACACATATGGGGTGACACTGAAAATAAGATTTTAATTTCCTAGAGGTTCTTAGTAAAGAGAGCACTAGTTTTTCTAGGTGAGGGTACCTGGTCTCGGCCTCTTCTAGGGTCCTGCTAACATAATAAATTGGAAATTAGGTACCTTGCTCTTCTCGAACCAGGACTCCACTTACCGCTATTTCTGATACTGCCAAGTACACGTACAATTGTTCATCTGTTTTTGGTGTATGAAGAAATGGAAGGCTCGATAAATATCGTTTGAGCTCCTCCAAGGCTCGCTAACATTCTGGGGTCCATGAAAAGTTGTTCTTCTTTTTGAGCAGCGAGAAGAATCGGTGACTCTTATCTGATGACCTCGGGATGAATCGCCCTAGGGAATCTATGTGTCCGGTTAATCTTTGCACGACCTTTATGTTGTCCATGACCATGATATCTTTGATGGCTTTAATTTTGTCGGAGTTGATCTCGATTCCTCGGTTGGATACCATGAACGCAAGGAACTTACCTAATACGACTCCGAACGCACACTTCTTCGGGTTTAGCTTCATATTGTACTTCTTCAAAATTCTAAAAGTGTCCTACAAATGTTTAAAGGGACCTCTGCTCGTAGGGACTTAACCAACATGTCGTCAATATAAACCTCCATCAATTTTCCTATTTATTCCTCAAACATCCGGTTTACCAAGCATTGACAAGTGGTACAAGCGTCTTTTATTCTGAATGGCATCACGTTATAACAGTACGTGTTGTACTTGGCAATGAAGAAGGTTTTCTCCTGATCATCCGAGTCCATCTGTATTTGGTTGTACCCGGAATAGGCATTGAGAAAGCTAAGGATCTCATGGCCAACCGTGCATCGATCATACGATCGATGTTGGGCAGAGGGAAGGATTCCTTTAGGCAAGCTTTGTTCAAATTTTTATGGTCTACACACATTCTTTGTTTGTTCCCCTTTTTAGGGACTACCAATATGTTTTCTAACAAATCCGGGTATTTAACCTCCCGAATGGACCCTATTTTAAGGAGTTTAGATACCTCGTCCTTGATGAAAGCGTGTTTGAACTCGGATTGGGGCCTCTTTTTCTGCTTGACCAGATGGAATTTTGGGTCCAGGCTTAGCTTGTGGGTGGTTATCTCTGGGGGGATCCCTGTCATTCGAGATGGGACCACGCGAAACAATCCATGTTAGCTATAAGAAATTGAATGATTTTTTTCCAAAGCTCGGGATTTAGCCCCGTACCCAGGTATACCTTTCGATCAAGAAGATGTTCCATCAGTATGACCTGCCCAGCTCTTCGACCGCTGATTTCGTAGCATCAGAATCATCGTGGACTATAAAGGATTGGGGAACCCCGTAATCTTCGTCTTCGTCGGTCCCCTTCTTGTCTGGTTGGGTCGAGGTTGGCATCGGTGATTGCTATTTGGCCTCTTGTTTTGCTTCTGACCTTGGCTCCTTTGATGTTACAAGTGTTGATATCGGAATTAATTCATCGACTACAAACATATCCTTCGTGGTCGGTTGTTCTCCGTAGATCATCTTAATCCCCCCCGGTGTCGGGAATTTTAACACCTGGTGAAGGTTCGGAGGCACTGCCATCATGTTGTAGATCCATAACCTCCAGAACAGGGCTTTGTATGAAAATATTATTTTTATTCTTAATCCGTTTTGATTTTCGTATATTTTTTCATCTACCGCAAATTCTTCTTTATTCATTATACTGTTATGTTGGAGTTTAAATTTTGTTCATACTGTTTTTTCAGATATTGAACATATTTATATTCTGTTTTGGATATAATATCTATCAATTGTTCTAATTTATTATTTTCTATCTGTGTGGTATGCAGCCATTTATATTGAGAGTATAATTTGTTTAATTTAGTGCTGAGATTTTTAGAAATTGACTCTTCAAAATTTGGCGTATTTCAAATGTAATAACCTGGTATCCATTAATAAACTGCCCGTATTCGTTTACAGTGAAAGTGTACGACACTGCACTTTCTTATTTTTAGCCATTCCTGTTATTATTTACTTTAGATATTAAACGAGAGCTCACAGAATTACAACATGCTCTGAATACTTAAAAACCTTCTTTCTGGGAAGGGGGAGGAAGAAAGAAAAAAAGGTAGAAGGATTGTGATCTTGTGAGACGTCAAACGTTAAAGCCTTAAAGGTTCTTATAACATATTATAATGGCCGTGTGATCTTAACTAAAATAGTGGTGGTCCCCAACCGTCATAATTTTACCAATAGGCGCCGTAATTTTACTTTATTATTTGTAGTCCTTTTTGACATTATTTTTATTATATTTTATACCCAATCTTATATATTACTGTATACTAGTTTTGACACAATTTTAAAAAAGGTTTTATTAAACAGATCATTCATCATTTATAAAAAAGAACAAGCAATTCAAAATCACATCATAAATGTATTAATTAAAACTTCAAGGAGTAATATTTTACATCAATTAAACAGAAGGAAAATAATTATGATAAATCCTAGAAATAATATTCAATGAGAACGTGCATGATGGATTTGCTATTTCCATCTGGTGATCTTGTATTTTTAGGTGTTGGTACGCTATTTCTTATATGCAGTACCTACAACATAAATTGAAACAACAAGCAATAAGTAACTCCAAGGATTAAAGTAGAAAACTAGTATAATAAATACATTAAATAAAATGCATTTACATTTTTACAATAGCTGAAATTTCCTTCACTGCAACTGAAAATAAGACTATTGTATACGGCTAAAATCGGATAGCCCGATTTTATGATCATACCTCGCTTCATAGCCCATCTTCAGAAGGCTCGAACTGCTTCGGGTTTTTATATCGAGGAGGCATGTCGAGGACTCTCCATGCTCGACCTCGAGGCGGTGTAAATCGAAGACCATCATGGAAAAACAGAAAATCCCCAAAAGGCATGTGGTTAAAGCTGACCAAGTACGCAAAATTGTACAATCTCATACCGTGACATTAAATGGTTGTACTAGCCATCTATCTTTGTAATAATTACGCATGTACTATGTTGGGATTCCCCCTCTTATATAAAGGGGGCATTTGTCATTTTGTAATACACATGATATTCAATACAAGAACAAGAACATTCTCTGCTCTCTAACTCAAACATTCTCTACAATTCCATTGATTTATTGCCTTTCATTTATTGTGTTCATTAATTGTTCTTCACTTATTACTCGTCATTGATCATAAAGATGCCATCTTCGAGGTCTTCAATACTGTTGTATCCTCTTCGACCACCCTCTGTCAAGCTCTCGAGCTCGACCTCGAGACCTATTTCGACCAAGCCCGAGACCCCGTCTCTCAACTGCTCGGTTCGCACAATCTCATTATCCTTTGCTCTTATCTCATTTTCTTACCTCTCACTTAGCATCTATTGCCTAAACAACTGGTATTAAAATAGATCACATATTTTTAGAACCACAAAATCAAATATAATTGTAATTACCATTTTCAAGGTAAACAGTTTGGCGCCCACCGTGGGGCTAAAAATAATAGTGATTGTTTTAGTGCTGATTTTTTAAAAACACAAGTTATTCTTTACACTTTTTCTTGTCCAAGCATCTTCAATTTCAGGTCAGAAAATGTCTAACTCAGTGAATGCACATGAAAACAACGGTCCTGAGGATCATGGAGAGAACGGCGCAGCTACTTCAGGTGCCAGTGTACCACCGCAAAACCCTGAAGGGGAACCAACGCAAATCCCCGTCGATGAAGGCTCACGCAATGCTCAACATGTCGATGTAATCTCTCATACAGACAGAAGTGTCCGCGAAGGAGACCGGCGTGAAGCACAGCGAGCCCCTGCTCAAAAGGAAAGGGAAGTTAGCATTCATGTCATTTTTGAGATGTTGCAAGCACAACAAGTGGCTATTGCTCAACTACAAAGCCATCAGAGAACTCCAAGCACAACGCCACCAGAAACGGCTCCTCGATTCGAACATGCACCAGAAAGGTCGAGCAATAATGGAACAGCAACCGACCCCGCTATTATGAAGATGCTCGAGGACATCACAAAGAGGATTGAATCATGCGAAAAGAAGATAGAATCCAACGACAAAAAGGTGGAGACCTATAACTCGAGGGTTGATTAGATCTCGGGCGCACCCCTGATTCTGAAAAGTATAGATTCAAAAAAGTTCGTACAAAAGCCATTTCCATCAAGTGCGGCTCCGAAGCCCATCCTGAAGAAATTCAGAATGCCCGATCTCCCGAAGTACAACGGGACCTCGGACCCCAATTATCACATTACTGCTTACACTTGTGCTGTGAAAGGGAACGACCTAAAACATGACGAGATTGAATCCGTCTTATTGAAAAAAATTTGGAGAAACACTGTCCAGAGGGGCCATGATGTGGTATCATAACCTTCCCCCAAACTCGATAGATTCGTTTGCCATGATGGCAGAATCTTTTGTGAAGGCACATGTTGGTGCCATCAAGGTCACTACGAGGAAGTCTGACGTCTTCAAAATTAAACAAAGAGAGAATGAGATGTTAAGGGAGTTCGTATCCCGCTTCCAATTGAAACGAATGGAATTACCACCGATCTTCCATGATTGGGCAGTACAAGCCTTCGCTCAGAGCTTGAATGAACGAAGCTCGATAACTTCGAAGCAGTTGAAGAAAAACTTAATCGAGTATCCCGCCGTAGTTTGGGCCGATGTACACAACAAGTATCAGTCAAAGATCAGAGTCGAGGATGGCCAATTGGAAGCCCCCTCGGGCTCGGTGTATCCCAGAAGGCTCTTAGCAAAGGAATCGAGGCTCCTAGAAAGAGAGTCGAGGCCAAGCAAAGAAAGGTATCAACCATATATAGAAACTCGGAGAAATATCCCAAGGTGTAACATACCTTGAAGTGACCAAAGGATGGATCGAGTCCAGAATCCTCGGGGGCTCTTGAACAAAGCAGTGTTCGACAGGCACACAGCGCCGGTAGAGGCACCCCGGCTATCTGAGTACAACTTCAACATTGATGTTTCAGACATCGTATCGGCCATAGTTACAATTAAGGACACCAGGTGGCCAAGACCCGTACTATCAGATCCTTCACAAAGGAACCCTAACTTGATATGTGAATATCATGGTACCCACGATCATAGGACCCAGGATTGCAGATAGCTTCGAGAAGAGGTAGCCCGACTGATTAGCAAAGTGCACCTTCGAGAGTTCCTCAGCGATCGATCTAAAAACCAATTTCGGGAAAGAGAGGGGAACATGAAAAATGAAACAGAAGAGCCATAACACGTCATCCACATGATTATTGGAGGAGTCGACGTCCCTCAGGGACCCATTTTCAAACAAACAAAAGTATCCATCACCAGGGATAAACGAACTCGGAGCTACATACCTGAAGATGCGCTTTCATTCAGCAAGGAGGACATCGAGATCTTGTCTCAACCTCATAATGACGCGCTGGTAATTTCTTTTCTTTTGAATAAATTTCAGGTTAAACGTGTGCTCATGGATCCAGGTAGATCGGCCAACATAATTAGGTCGAAGGTGGTAGAGCAACTCGGATTGGTCGACCAGATCGTGCCCGCCTCTCGTGTCCTCAACAGATTCAACATGGTGAGCGAGACGACCAAAGGGGAAATCATCCTCCCAGTCAGCACGGCCGGTACAATTCAGAATACCAAGTTTCATGTCATCGAAGGTGACATGAGATACAATGCATTGCTTGGAAGGCCATGGATTCACAGTATGAGGGCGGAGCCGTCAACCCTTCATCAAATGATGAAGTTTCCTATGAAGGATGGAGTAAATAGTGTACGGAGAGCAGCACACAACAAAAGAAATGTTCGCAGTACACGATGTGGCACCAACGCCGACACCTTCTACATCGAAGGAGCGAAAAAACAAGCAAACAACCGAGTAGCAATCACAAACTCCATCCTCGGATGAACGAACAAAAGACCGTGCCGCATCCTTGGAACGAGTAACTGAAGCATATCGAAGCTTGAACACCACCACAGTTAAGGTACAACCCTCTCCCTCTTTCGTTCACATTTTACAATAACCTATGTGTAGGTGTTCGATTGAAAGGAATCGAAGCACCCTCCAACTCGAAGGCCTTAGGTTTTAAAGCATGCGTTGTGCTCTTTTTCCCTCACGTCGGATTTTATCCCAAATGGGTTTTACCAACGAGGTTTTTAATGAGGCAAAATACATATGCTACCTAAGGAGAACTCACCAAGTATTCAAGGCTTCTCTTCGGTCAACCTCAAATACTGAGAGGCATCCCCCCGGGAGATCACCTCTCGAAGAAACTAAAATATGCAAAAGAGGGTCTCGACAGGAGAACGATGTATAGGACCAAACGGTTGAATGAACCATGTCCACGTGGAATAATCGAACCCTCGATGGTGACAAAATGTATACTTGTACCAAGTAATCGACGGAGAACCTTTTATCATCAAAACACTTCGCACGTCAAAAAGTTTTGCTATTTTCACAAGAAACGGCCTCAGGGCAAGAAATTTCCCGGACATTCAGGGACTGAAACCGAAAACTCGAAGTCGTAAGACCTCAGGGACGATAACTTCAAGCTCATAATCCCTCCACAAGGCACAAAAATAAGCCCTCCATGAGGCAATATCGCATATGTAAGATCTTAAAAAAGGTATAACCCCGACTCGGGAACTGTCCTCGACAATCGGCTCGTCGAGCTATCTAACTTGAAACCGTAAGACGTCAATCTGATAACTTCAAGTACATAAGCCCTCCATGAGGAAATATCACCAGTGTAAGCCCTCCACGAGGCAATATCGGCAATATAAGCCCTTCACGAGGCAATATCTATAAGCCCTCCATGAGGCAATATCAACAATCTAAGACCTCCACGAGGCAACATTAAGCTTATAAGACCTCAATGAGGCAACACCAAAAGAGTTTGCTATTTTCACAAAGAACGGCTCCAAAGCCAAAAACTTTCGATGTCTCGGGGACTGTCATCGACAATCACCCCATCGAGTCACCAAAAACTCGAAGCCATAAGACCTCAGGGCCGGCAACTTCGAGTTCATAAGCCCTCCATGAGGCACCAATGTAAGCCCTCCATGAGGCAACATAAGAACTGTAAGACCTCAAGCAAGGCATGAATCGTAAGACCTCCACGAGGCAATATCAAATCTGTAAGACCTCAAGCAAGGCATGTACAAATTTGTAAGACCTTAAAAAAGGCATAATCCCGATATAAAAGTCAAGGCTATATATTCGAACTTGTAAGACCCCTAAAAGGCATACCCTCGATGTAGACGCCGAGGCTATCTCACTCGGAGACTAAAAGGCTACGGCCAAACACAATGACCACCGTCATAAGGCTCCGGCCAAAGTAACGCGACTCAGAGACGTCTAGCCGTCATAAAATCATAGGCTTACAATTACTTCGAAAAGAACCGGTTAAAGGTCGTACTGACCCAACACATAAGAGCCCAAGTCGCCAGCCACATTGAAGGTCGTACCAACCCAATGCGTAAGAGCCCAAGTTGCCAGCCACATTAAAGGCCGTACCGATCCAATGTGTAAGAGCCCAAGTGCCAGCCTAAAGATCCTCAGGGCCAATTTAAAAAACCTAAGGGTCGATGAGCTCAAGTCGAAACCCGACTCGAAGACTGAGCCCTAAACGGTTAACTAAAAAAGCGCCTTAGGGACAATGCATAAGAGCCTAAGCGCCAGCCATATCAAAGGTCATACCGACCCAATACGTAAGAGCCTAAGCTCCAGCTTAAAGAGACTCAGGGCCAATTTATAACCCCATGGGTTTCATGTCGTAGTCCGATTCATCGAGCTAATTATCGACAAGCATCAGGATTTAAAACAAAAAGAAAGACAGACACAAGCTAATCAGAGATACCAAAGAATTGTATATATATATATATATATATATATATATATATATCTGTGTGTGTGTGTGTGTGTGTGTGTGTGTATTACAAATATACATTTACAATGCTCCCACAAGAGTTTTATAAAAAGGACAAGGATGAAAAACCTAGTCTACACTCGGGACCAGCTCCCTCAACAGTCCCTCGGACAAGCTCCCTCGACAGCCCCTCGGACCAAATCCCTTGGTGGCCTTCAAATATCGGCATCGACACCATAAGAAAGGAAAAACTTAGCGTCGATCTCATCCGCCTTGTCCTGCTTTATCTCTTCCGAGAGATCAAATCCCCTAGCATGAATATCTTCGAGGGTCTCCCTCCGGGACCTGCATCAAGAATACTCATTGCTTCTCCTCTCTCTGTCAAAGGCTCCCCTCGGCTCAGCCCGAGCATCGACAACATCTTTCAAATAAATGACCACTTTCTTATCGGCTTTTGCTCGAACTTCTTCAGATTCAGCCCGAGCGTCCACAACCTCGGCCTTCATATTCAAAAGATCAGTCTCGAGCTTGGCAACCTTTACCATTTGAATCGAGCTACTTTCTCGATCATTGCGGAGTTGTACCTCGAGGGCAGAAGCGGGAGATAGATTGTTACGAGCTATACTTGGTATTCAGGTATCTACTTCAAAAGAAACTGATGCTTAAAGCCTTTCGAGCTGCTGTCGGTCCTTGTATGGACTGATTGTGTCCCCACAGGGAGAGCTTTAGAGGAAATAGGAGTGGACATCTATATGGGCTTCATGTGATTCGAAGGTCAAACCAGTAACCAAGTTCATGCATCAGTACCACGTCCAGGATCTTAGGAAAGGGGAAGCTCAAATGATATCTAATGGGATGGGCATGCTCCCCACTGCTCTATGATTTATTATAGTCATACTCTGTTTCCTCGGGTAGGTTGAAAAAGCTGCTAAGAAGAAAAGTTTTCTTTCTTGGCCAAAGCATTCCTTTGGGCCGCAACATGAACACCTATCTGCACCTTCAACTCATTTCATTCGAAATTAACCTGTCCAACTTCACCCCAGAGGCGCTCAAGCGCTTCTGTCTTTCTCTGCAACTGAAATATCAAACATTAGCTCTTGAAGATGGGAACAGAGACATGTACCCCCCTCAAAATGAGAATTACCTGTTTCTCAAGACTGCCTTCGTAATCTCGGCTTCGATTCATCTCCGATCGAAGATATATCAACTCTCTTGTCTTCTCATTACAAAGAAGCCTGAGAGATTTCTCTTTGCCCAAGGTTTCCCACAACTTGGCCTCGCAGCAGAGCAACCCGGACTTGAGCTTGTCAAAAGCCTATGAAAAAGAAGCTTCAATTCAAAAGATGAAAATACAAAACTGAAAAACCAACAAAGTCAACAAAAACTCACCTCGGAACAAAGCTGCTGAGCCTCCTCAAAAGTTTAGCGTGCGTCTATTGGCCTGGTCCCATCGGCCCCAGTTGAACCGCTCTCAGTGGGAACATGATCACTCAAGACCCTACTTGGTTCAAGTGGCCCCTGGCCCCGAACGTCCCTCGAAGTGCCTTCAACGGGGGAAGCATACGATGGTGGAGGACTCTTGCTCCTTCCCTCTGAAGGAACCTCTCCCTCGAGACTAGAAATCTCAGGCCTAGTAGGATCGGCAACCTCGGGAAGGCCCCAGGTTTGAGCCATAGACGAAGAACCATCCTCCCGAGGAGAGTTGATTTCCACAGAATGAACAACGTATATAAATTCCGCTTCAGCAGCGGCGTCTCCTTTGTGTCTCCGGGCGGGCCCCGCCTCATTGAGAATGTCCTTATTCATCAAGGACCTTTTCCGCTTATTATCCTCCCTCGGCTCCGAAGCCGATGACCCTTCCCTCTCCTCGAAGGGGCACGATCTCACCTCGGAGAATCCACCAACACCTGCGGCGACGGGGTTAATACACATAAAGAAAAACATTCCTAGAAAAGCAATCACATGGAATATACCGTGGTTCTTTGCTTCCCATCTACCCTTCGACAGATCCCGCCACTTGCACTCATCATATGAAGAAAAAGCTGCTAGCTTCCGAGTCTAGTCCGCAAGATCGGGAATCTCTTTCGGCATCCACGGGACCGCTGAGGAAGAGAAAAAGAAACATCCTTATAAAGCATCGAGAGAAAAAGGCACTAAGGTGCAACATAGTACTTATGTTTGAAGTTCCATTTTTCGGGGAACGGCAGGAACTTTGCAGGAATGATATCGACGGTCCTCACTCGGACAAACCGACTCATCCATCCTTGGTTCCGGTCCTCATCATCACTGTCAATAAAAGGATTGGTAGATCGGCATCGTAACACAATCAGGCCTCGACAATGCTGAGGCTGATATAATTTGATAAGGTGGCTAAGGGTAAACTCGAGCTCAACCTTTTCAGTAAAGTACCTCATTATCAACACTATCCGCCAGAAGGATGGATGAATTTGAGCTAGTGTGACTCGATACCTTTTGCAGAATTCGAGCATAAGTCTGTCGAGGGGCCCCAATGTAAATGGGTACGTATACACGTTCAGGAATCCCTCCACGAAGGCCATAATACTCTCTTCTCAGGAAGGTATCTGTAGCATCACATTTTCTCTCCATCCGCAATATCTCTTCACGGCCTCGAGGTGGTTTTCCTCTATCGATCGAATAAACCTCGAAGCATGCTCTCGATGGCCTGGAGCATCGAAGGGTTTCTCTAGTGCAAAGTCTTTCTTCAAAGCAAAACAGCTCGAGGTCAACTCGCCATACGCCGGCGGTATACCACCGGGCGAGCAAGAAGCAGAGGTAAGGTTTCCCTCTTCTTGGTGAACGGATTTGGTCACGACAACCATAACTATTTAAACAAAGATAAAAAGGAAGAAAGCTCAAGCAGTTTTGCAAGCTGAGAAAAGGAAGAGAACGTTAAAGAGAAAACTAGTTTTGTAAAGATGCAAGACCTAAAACTAAAGAAGAAGTGGGTGTATATATATAGAATAAGCAGCGACTAGTCATCTACTCTGAAGATCAATTAATTCTGACAAAGTTATTATAACTTTTAAGGAAGTGTACCGGTGGGGCCACCTCGGTCACTTCACGGTCATGTCATATGAATGAAACTGTCACACAACGTTCGAGGGATCAAAACCCCCATGCCGACCTATCCTCGAGAAGGTGTCTGATCTCGAGGGTCTCTATTACTACAAGTACGGGTTACAAAGAGCTAAAGTCAAAGCTTGAAGGTCGACTTTTGCATAAGCATTGCAGAGAAAAGTTTGGAAGATATGAAACGAAGAGATCTTTTTTATTCCAAAAAAATGTATTTACAAGGGTATCTTTACAAAAACTCCCCCGGAGGCTTTCACTGCTGCCCGAGCCGCTTTTAGAGCCCTCATCCCATGTAGTTGAAATTGCCGATTCTTCCTCCAGGGCCCTGGCTTCTTCAATCTTGACAGAGAGATCAAAACCTTTAGCGCTCGCTTCCACGAAGGCTTGCCTCCTGGCTTGCAAGTGAGAATGAGCAACTGCCTGAGCCAGTTTTAGCTCGGCCTTCTCGGATATCTCCCTGGCCCGATCATTCGTGGTGGCGACATCCCTATGAAGAGACAAATTCATCGGCCTCAAACTTGGCCGCAGATAATGCAACAGCCTCCTCCTGAACACCTCGAAGAAGGTCTTGGATCGAGGATAGGTTTTCCCGAAGTGTGTCCCTCTCCGAAGCCACAACATCATTAAGCCGCGCCAGCTCGAGGATTTCGGCATCCTTGTCCACAACATCCTCTCGGAGCTGCCCCACTAGGGCATCCTTTTGCCTAATCTGAGAGATCCAGAAGATAAGCTAATCAACACCAAGTATGAGAATAAAAGGTAAGATTATGGGTACCAGAGTACCTGCTCGATGAAGTTGTCCCTCTCTTGGAGCGCTCTCTCCAAGCCTTCCCGGAGGTTGATCAACTCCTCCTCTTTTCGGGCGCATAGAGCCTCCAGCTCAATCGACTCCGATATAAGCTTCTCAAGATCCTTTCCACGATGAGTCAACTCATCTTGCATCTTGGAGAAGGCTTGGTCATACAACTTCTTGACCTACAACACGAAGGAAGAAAGTTAGAAAGCAAGAGTAGAAATTCGAAGCATAGCTTGTTATATCAAGAAGGTCAGCTGCTTTTGAAGCCTCTCGACCTCCTCGAGGGCAATGGGGGCATCGATATCGGTCTCCTCCTCAACACTTCCAAAATAATATCTGAATGCATCATCCTATCCATGAGAGGTCCCCAAACCGGGGGCATTCCTATCCTGGGCATCTCGTATCTCCCCTGGAGAAAACGGTGGGCCCGATTGGAATCCACCTACAACATCAGCCTCCATCAAGGCCTCCTCCCGCCCCCGAAATTTTTTAGAAATGAGCCCCTCGAGCTCACCGACGCGGATTGTGCCATGTACGATGAGAGGCTTGGAGATCGCACCCGAACCCTCCTCGAGGGTCTCCTCAGCACAAGGCGAGTCCGCATCGGCCGCCATCGACTCAGCAGACATCTGCTCAGCAATTCTTGAAGCATCAACGCTTCGTTTTGCCCTTTTGGTATACCATCATCTTCTTCCTCGGCTCGCAAGCTCTCAGCGGCCATCGAGGATAGGACCGTAGCATTGGTATTGGGCTTCCGAGCCTTTGGTTTTTTGGATTTTGGAAAATTTGACGATGTCTCCTTCTTCCTTTTCTTGACCTTAGCAGTTTTCAGAGCCTCTTCCTCACCAGGAGGGGGCGGTCTCATCGACACGCCTTCCCCAAGGCCTGCACAGGTGTGATGTATAAAACTCACCACCTTAGAGAATACTTACGAAGAATTAGGGAACAACAACAATGAGAGCATACCATGGTTCTTAGCCTGCCACCGTGTTTTAGCCAAATCGCACCAGACACATTTGTTGTATGGAAAAGCGGAATCCAAAAGTTTTATCCACCCCGAAAGGTCCTGGACCGCATCGGGAAGCCAAGCGGTGGCTACACAATTAGAAGAAAATCAATCAGGAGAGAAATAGGTGGTAAAACATAGTCAATATGGGGACACTTACGTTTCATATTCCATTCCTCAGGGAACAACATTCTATCAGTAGGGATGATGTCTAAGGTTCTGACTCTAACAAATCGACTCATCCATCCCCGATCTTTATCCTCGTCGATGCAAGCAAAGAACGCCTTGGAAGATCGACGGTGAAGTTTAATTAAACCCCCTCGGAAGAGACGAGGGCTATACAATCTGATCATGTGATCGAGGGTGAAAGTCATCCCCTTGACCATGTTTGAAAAGTATATAATCATATATACAATCCTCCATAAAGAAGGATAATCTGGCTGAGTGTCACCCAGTATTGACGACTAAAGTCGAGAATCACCGGGTCAATCGGTGGAGAAGAAGAATCTACGGGGCCTAAAGTGAAAGGGTATGTATATACGCTGAGAAAGCCAACCTTATGTGTGACTATGCTTTCTTCAGCCATGAGGATTTCTACTCGGGCCGCCTCCCCCCAGCGGTAGTCTAGTTTTACCCTCTCTGTACCGGCCACTACACTTATATACTGAGACATGGGCTCGCATCGGCCCGGTGTAGAAGGGGGGTTTCTCAATGGTAAAATCTGAGACGGTGTCGAAGGGACCAGGACGCACTGCTCGATGCTTGGAGGAGTTTTTGATTTTCCCTTAGACGTGCGTGATGAATAAGTGGCTCCCTCTTTTTGAGGTACCGTTTTTGAGGTTTTTGCCATAATTGCAACTGAGTTTTGAAGAAAGAAGATGAAGAAGCAAGCACAGAAAGAGGGTGGACATAGAAAACAATTAGTGAAAGTTTTAAGACTTGAAGATGTTGTAAGATTATGAAAGGGAAAATGATTGAAATATTTATAGAAGCCATTTGGGCATGTTGAAGCGGAAAGGTTGAACCAATAGCGGCTCGTGGGCTTATCGAGAATCGTGCTGACAGCAACCTCTGCACAGCTTTTATATCACGTCATTCAATGCTCTGATGAGACTGACGTCATAATAGGGATATCGAAGAGGCAATAGTTCAAGACCATTTCTTATCACTTTATTCTAAGAAACCGGGGACTATCTGTATACGGCTAAAATCGGAGAACCCGATTTTATGATCATACGGTGTTTCATAGCCCATCTTCAGAAGGCTCGAACTGCTTCGAGTTTTATATCGAGGACTCTCCACGCTCGACCTCGAGACGGTGTACATCGAAGACCATCATGGAAAAGTGGAAAATCCCCAAACCGCACATGGTTAAAGCTGACCAAGTACGAAAAATAGTATATGTCACGACCCCAAATCCTTAGTCGTGATGGCGCATGCCGGGGAATCAGGCAAGCCACACATTTTGTTAAATCTAACTTTACTTTCCAAAAAATTATAAATTTTAAAAGAAAATACTGATAATAATCCATTTGAAAGTTTAAGGCAACATTTAAAGAAAAATTCCAAAACCAACCCCGGATCTAGTGTCACTCAATCACGAGCTACTACAACGTATAACTGTAAAAATAGAGGAAATGAAAACATAGTCTGTAATAATAAAAGTGCGACAGGAAGATAAAGGAGGAGAAGATGAGGTCGCGATCGCCAACTGCTACCTCGATGACTCCGAAGAAACTCTGACAGCTACTCAATATCCATACCGGGTCCCGGTGTACCTGGATCTGCATACAAGGTGCATGGGATAACGTGAGTACACCAACTCCGAAGTAACAAACCCAACCTTTGGGCTGAGAGGTAGTGACAGACTAAACCTCAGAAATTACAAAAAACAACGTACAGAATTTAGACATGCTAACAGTTTATCAGAGAATATACAAAATATGCCAAGTATGCCAGAATACTCTACATGCCATTGTATATATATATATATGAAACCAGTGTGGAAATGAACATAGTTCTCACAACCCTCACACAGCAGTCCACTCCGTACCTGATCACGCTCAACTATGTCTTATAGAAAGACTAAACGGGCGCTGCAAATATAATCTGGGGTATTACGCCCAAAGTCGATCCCACAGGGAATTTACGTATCAATTAAGTCTTTAAAATACTAAACTGTNGTGTTGTTTGGTGTCTATTTATATGTTTAGGGCGAACCCTAACCATGTGGGAGACTTCTATTTCAACCGGGAAACACTTAACTCGTCAAAACTCGGATTTGGCCGAAACCGGGGACCCCGGGCGTTTTGGGCTCTAACGCACCCCTAAGGCCAGGGCAAGCCTGGCGTTTGGGCCCTAACGCCCCCCTAACGCCAGGGGCTGCCTGGCCTTATGGGGTTAACTCCCCCCTAACGCCAGGTAGGGTCAGGCTTTAGGGGGCAAAGGCCCGGCTATCGCCCGGGTGTCTCCTTTTGCGTATTTTCGACGTATTTGCATCCCTTTATCTCCGTTTCCATCTCCAATTCACCTACACATAAAATAAACTCTATTAAGCACATAAAAAGTGTATTTTTATCATTGAAACACCTCAAATGTAAGGTATATTACATATTAAACTATGCATTCTAGCCTCGCATCAAGACCCCACACTTAAAACTTTGCTCGTCCTCGAGCAATCAAACTACACTCATGTACACAACTTATTAAGCAAATCTCTTAACACATTATACCAAGAANGTCCTCACATAGTAAAATTTAAGAATACTTAGGAACTCAAAATCGAAAGAATTCACTCGATCTCAGAAATAAAACATTCATGTGCAACACAAAACGTACCATAGGCTTGCCCGTAGTGTAATACTCTACTAATCGAGCTCATTCAGTATAGGATCAAGTAGGACTTTATTCGGTTGTAATGTAGGCTGCGGGACGGGTAAGATATATTTGGATATAAGAGTGACTATACCTCCCTAAGCACTTTAATACATAACTTTACCGTTCAACC
>ML378483.1:519-33678 GCA_005239525.1 Nicotiana knightiana
TTGTTCAACTACGTTCTTGTTGTAGTTAATTGAATGGCCATCAATTAGATGTTCCTATTTATTATGTATATACTTGAAAGAGAGTGCATATTTAGGTAGTTGTTTGAACAACACCACTCCCAGAGTAGAGACGAAAGTCATAACCGAGGGTTTAGAGGTTGGATTAGAGATAACGATACTTCGGGTGCAATCTAAAGGTAACTGTAATGCAATCTAGCTAGCGTAACTTGAGAGAGTGCATCTAGTAAATTATCATAATTACTTGAGAAAGATTTATGGTAGATAGAGTGTTCATGATTGATAGAGATAATTAATCAAGTTATATGAAATATCTGATAAGTAAGTTCACCAACGAGGGAAACCATAGCCTTAGACCTTCATCATAATTGTTTACAACACATTGTTAGTAATCGTTAGTTACTATTATTGTCAGTAGAGCTAGTAAAACATCACCAATTTATATTAAAAAAGTATTGAGAGAATTGATTGAGTAAAAGTTGTGTATTCTAAAGACTTGATTGATACGTTGATTCCCTGTGGGATCGACTCTGGGAATAATACCCTGGATTATATTTGCAACGCCCGCTTAGTCTTTTATTAGACATAGTTGAGCGTGCTCAAACGGCTTCTCGGCTACTCGCTCGGGTTGTGCACGCACATCGAGGTGAGATAACAGGAGGCTTTCACGGCCTCGGAACACAGATTTAGCTAAAATTACACGGGATGACCTTTTGGGTCATCACAATCTCCACCTCTAAAACAAACGTTCTTCCTCGACCGGACATAGAATGGTACCTGAATCGGGGAAAAGATGGGGATATCGGCTCCGCATATCGGACTCGGACTCCGAGATAGCTGCCGCGACAGGATGACCTCTTAACTGAACACGAACCGAAGGATAACTCTTCGATCTCAACTGAAGAACCTGTTGAGCTAATATGGTTATCGGCTCCTCCTCATAAGTCAAATTCTTGTCCAACTGGACAACGCTGAAGTCAAGCACATGAGATGGATCGGCAATGTACCTCCGAAGCATAGATACGTGAAACACGATGCACAGCTGATAAGCTAGGTGGCAAAGCAAGTTTGTAGGCCACCTCTCCTACCTTATCCAGAATCTCAAATGGACCAATGTACCTAGGGCTCAGCTTGCCCTTCTTCCCGAACCTCATCACGCCCTTCATGGGCGACACTCAAAGAAATACCCGGTCTCCAATCATAAATGTCAAATCACGAACTCTGCGATCCGCATAACTCTTCTGCCTGGACTGGGTTGTACGAAGTCTATCCTGAATAATATTCACTTTATCCAAGGCATCTTGGACTAACTCTGAACCTAACAATCTATCCTCTCCCGGCTCGAACCACCCAACTGGTGACCGACACCGCCTACCATACAATGCCTAATAAGTAACCATCTAAATGCTCGACTGGTAACTGTTGTTGTAGGAAAACTCAACTAAAGGCAAGAACTGGTCTCATGAATCTCCAAAATCAATGACACGTGCTCGCAACATATCCTCCAAAATCTGAATAGTACGCTCGGATTGTCCGTCCGTCTGAGGATGAAATGTTGTGCTCATATCAACCCGTGTGCCCAACTCATGCTGAAATACTCTCCAGAAATGGGAGGTAAACTGAGTACCTCGGTCAGATATAATGGACACGGGCACACTATGCAATCAAACTATCTCTCTCATGTAGATCTTTGCCAACTTCTCCGCCGAATACGAAACTGATACAGTAAGGAAGTGTGTTGACTCGGTCAGCCTATCCACAATGACCGACACCGCGTCAAACGTCCTCTGAGTCTGTGGGAGTCCAACTATAAAATCCATGGTAATACTCTCCCACTTCCACTCGGGAAGCTCAATCTTCTGCATCAAACCACCGGGTCTCTGGTTCTCGTACTTAACCTGCTGACAGTTAAAGCACCGAGCTACATATGCTACAATATACTTCTTCATCCTCCGCCACCAATAATGTTGCCGCAAGTCCTGGTATATCTTTGCGGCACCCGGATGAATGGAATACCGGGAACTATGGGCCTCCTGCAATATCAACTCCTGAATGCCATCAACATCAGGTACAAAAATACGACCATGCATCCTCAAAACTTCCTCATCATCAACTGTGACCTGCTTGGCACCTCCGTGCCGAACCGTATCTCTAAGAACACATAAATGACAATCATCATACTGCCTGGCCCAGATACGATCATACAATGAAAAGTGGGCCACAGTATGGGCCAAAACACTGCCAGTCTCAGAAACCTCCAATCTCATGAATCGGTTGGCCAAAGCCTAGACATCCAAAGCGAGCGGTCGCTCTCCGACTGGTATATAAGCAAGACTACCAATATTGGCTGACTTCCGGCTCAAAACATCAGCCACTACATTGGCTTTCCTCGGATGATATAAGATGGTAATGTCATAATCCTTCAACATTATAACCATTTCCTCTGCCTCATATTCAACTATTTCTGCTTGAACAGATACTGCAAACTCTTATGATATGTGAACACCTCATAGGACACACCATACAGATAAATCCTTTAGATCTTCAACGCACGAACAATAGCTGCTAACTCCAAATCGTGAGCTGGATAGTTCTTCTCATGAACCTTCAACTGACGAGAAGCATAGGCTATAACCTTGCCATCCTACATCAACACTGCACCAAGTCCAACCCGTGAAGCATCACAATACACGGTATATGGTCCTGAACCTGTGGGCAAAACTAACACCGGTGCCGTGGTCAAGGCTGTCTTGAGCTTCTGAAAGCTCGCCTCACACTCATCAGACCACCTGAACTGGGCACCCTTCTGAGTCAACTTGGTCATCGGGGTTGCAATAGATGAAAAGCCCTCCACAAACCGGCGATAATAACCTGTTAAGCCCAAGAAACTCTGAATCTCTGTAGCTGAAGTGGGCCTAGGCCAATCTCTGACTGCTGAAATCTTCTTGAGATCAACCTGAATACCCTCTGATGATACCACATGGCCTAGAAATGCAACCGAACTCAACTAGAACTCACACTTGGAAATTTGTCATACAACTGACTATCCTTCAGAGTCTGGAGGACGACTCAAAGGTGCTGCTCATGCTCCTCTCGGCTACGGGAGTAAATCAAAATATCATCAATGAAAACAATCATGAATGAGTCCAAATAGGGCCTGAACACTCGGTTCATCAACTCCATAAAAGCAGCGGGGGCACTTGTCAACCCAAATGACATCACCAAGAACTCAAAATTCCCATATCGAGTGCGAAAGGTTGTCTTAGGGACATCAGACGCCCTAATCCTCAGTTGATGGTAACCAGATCTCAAGTCGATCTTGGAAAACACTGTAGCACCCTGAAGCTGGTCAAATAAATCATCAATCCTCGGCAAAGGATACTTATTCTTAACAGTAACCTTGTTAAACTGCCGGTAGTCAATACACATCCTCATCGAGCCATCTTTATTCTTGACAAACAACACTGGGGCACCCCAAGGAGAAACACTAGGCCTGATGAAGCCTTTATCCAACAAATCCTGCAACATATCCTTCAACTCTAGCGGGGCCATACAATACGGCGGGGTAGAAATGGGCTGAGTGCCCGGACCCACCTCAATACAAAATTCAATATCCCTATCGGGTGGCATACCCCGCAGGTCAGCAAGGAATACCTCTGGAAACTAACTAACCACGGGCACAGACTCCATAGAAGGAACCTCAGCACTAGAATCACAAACATAGGCCAAATATACCAAACAACCCTTCTCGACGCCGAGCCTTCATATATGAAATAACTCTACCGGAAGAATGACTAGAAGTCACTATCCACTCCGAACGAGGTACTCATGGCAAGGCCAAGGTCACTGTCTTGGCATGATAGTATAGAATAGAATGGTAGGGAGATAGCCAATCCATCCCCAAAATAACATCGAAGTTGACCATATCAAGAAGCAAGAGATCTACCTGAGTCTCCAGACCACCAATAACCACTACGCATGAATGGTAGACTCGATCTACCACAGTAGAACCACCCATCGGTGTATACATATATACAAAAGTAATTAGGGAATAACGGGGCATACTCAGATAAGGGGCAAAATATGAAAACACATAGGATAATGTAGAACCTGAATCAAATAAACCCGAAGCATCTGCTGCAAACTGAAACCATACCTGTAATGACTGCGTCAGAGGCCTCAGCCTCAGGCCTGGCAGGAATAGCATAGCATCGGGGTGGAGCCCCTCCAACCTAAACATCTCTGGGTCTACCCACTGCGGGCTGACCTCTACCTCTTATAGCCTGCCCTCCACCTCTGGCGCCTCGACCTCCACCACTAGCTGGCTGAGGGGGTGGGGGTGCACCTAGTGCGGGAATCATAGCACGGGAACCCTAATACTGAGAACCACCGGGACCTCGGGGGCAGAACCTGGAAATGTACCCCACACTACCACAAGTGAAGAAAGACCTCGGCTGCTGAGAATGCTGTCCCTGAAACTGTCCCTGACGACCAGAATAACCACTCTGGAAGCTCTGAATCGGTGGTGCAATGATAGGAGCTGATGGTGCACTAATAGGAGCTGGTGGTGTACTGCGGGATACCTGAAGTGCCGACTGGTATGGCCTAGGAGGATGACCTCTGCCAAAAGAATCCCTGCCTCTAGATGAAGCACCACTGAACCGGCCGAAATGACGAGGTCTCTTGTCAGACCCCTGACCACTGCCTTGTGATAAGACCATGTCAATACGCCTGGCCACATCGGTCGCATCCTGAAAAGAGATATCAGTACCTATCTCTCTGGCCATCTGAAGTCTAATAGGCTGAGCTAGCCCCTCAATAAACCTCCTCACCCTCTCGCGATCAGTGGGGAGTATCATGATAGCATGTCGGGCCAGAGTAATGAACCTGGTCTCATACTATGTAACAGTCATAGATCCCTGCTGGAGGCGCTCAAACTGCCTCTGAAGATCCTCCCTCTGAGTAACTGGAAGAAACTTCCCCAAGAATAACTCGGAGAACTGAGCCCAAGTCAAAGGCGAAGACCCAGCTGGTCTGTTCAAACAGTAGTCCCTCCACCAAGTCTTGGCAGTACTAGAAAGACGGAATGTAGAAAAATCAACTCCATTGGACTCCACGATACCCATGTTCCGAAGAACCTCATAGAAACTGTCCAAGTAGTCCTGGGGATCCTCTGATGGTGCACCAGTAAATGTAGTAAAAAATAGCTTGGTGAACCGATCCAATCTCCACAAAGCGTCGGCAGACATAGCTTCCCCCTCAACTGCCTGTGCCACAAAACCCGACTGAGCTACTCCAGCTGCCTGAGGTGCTGGAGTCTGGAACTGAGAAGCTAGTTGCTTTGGTGTGCGGGTAGCAGGAGTCTGGGCCCCTCCCCCAGCCTGAGAGACGGCTGGTGCAGTAGGAAGAAGACCAGCCTGAGCCACGCTCTCCATAAGGCCTACTAAGCGGACCAGAGCGTCCTGAAGAACCGGGGTGGCAATGAACCCCTCTAGAACCTAAGCTGGTCCGACTGGAACTGTCCGGGTGGGAATCTCCTCAGCAACCTCCACCTGAGGATCCTCTACTGGGGCTGCTGCTCTGGGTTGATCCATGGCTCTGCCTCGTCCTCTAGCACGGCCACAACCTCTAGTAGGAGCTGCAACGGAAGGACCGAGCTGCTAATCGGTAGATGAGGAAGCACGCGTTCTCGCCATCTGCGAGAGAATAGAACAGAAACTCAGTTAGCATTTAGAACTCAAATCGCACGACAAAGAAGAAAAGATGTGAAGTTATTTCCTAAATTTGTAGCCTCTGGGGGATAAGTATAGACGTCTCCGTACCAATCCCTCAGACTCTACCAATTTTGTCCGTGAATTGTGAGACCTAAGCAACCTAGAGTTCTTATACCAACTTGTCACGACCCGAAAACCCACCTTCAGGCCGTGATGGCATCTAACATTGAACCTGCTAGACAAGCCAACGTTCCGATTAATACATTTATATCTTTATTATAGACAATTGAAATAACAGTGATAAACTAGAACAATTATAATCAGAAGTGCGGAAGATAAGAAATTCAGCAACTTAAATAATAAATCTTACGAAAATTTCCTTAAGTACACCCCCAGAACTGGTATCACAATCTCACGGACAGTCTAAGATTTACTAAAAATAAAAGTCTAAAATAAATGTGTACAACTGTCTTGGAAATACATGAAAAGACAGAAAAGATAGATAAGGGAGGTGACGCCAAGGCCCGCGAATGTCTGCAGGACTACCTCAGTGTCGCCTGTGGACTGAAGGATACTCCATCGATCAATGCCCATTGGGTCCGACTCCGTAATCTGCACAACATAAAGAAGTGCAGGTGTAGCATCAGTACAACCGACCCCATGTACTGAGTAAGTGTCGAGCCTAACCTCGGCGAAGTAGTGACGAGGCTAGGACACGACAAATAACAGATATTTGTACTGTCCAATAATGTAATAGAGAAGTAATGACAAAAAACAACATATAAGCACAAAAATTGAGTTAACATGCTGGGGAAAGGGGCAACAATTCACTGAAATGACAGAATACGATAACCACTGAAATGTATAAATAACAGCAGGAATTAACAACTCTGAACAAGTAATAAACAGAAACGGCACGGCATGTCCCCTCGTGCTATAACCTCACAAAAAAACACTTGGCACGGAATGTCCCCTCGTGCATAAATAAATAATCACACGGCACGGAATGTCCCCTCGTGCATAAATAAATAATCACTCGGGACGGAAAGTCCCCTTGTTCATAAATAAATAGTCACTCGGCATGAAATGTCCCCTCGTGCATAAATAAATAATCACTCGGCACAGAATGTCCCCTCGTGCATAAATAAATAATCACTCGGCACAGAATGTCCCATTGTACATAAATAAATAACCACTCGGCACGGAATGTCCCCTCGTGCATAAATAAATATAAAGGCAACAGACTAATAGGAAAATCAACAACAATAACTTTAAATACATAGAAATTTTTCAACAAGAATACTACTGTCCCGGCAAGGGACACAACTATAACCAATCTCACTCAGAGGTACAACTTAACAAATGATCCTCAACCGAACGAATGATCAACATTATTCAAAATCATGAATTACCCTCAGGTACATAACTTCCATAGTGACAACTACTTCATAACACGGAGAATATTATCAGAAATCACATATATATCATGAAATTCGACTCACGGGCATGCTAGACCACAACATATAGGTACTCGTCACCTCACCTATACGTTGGACATGAATTATCACATAGCAAATAAGACCCAATACCTATTCCCTCAAGCTAAGGTTAGGTCAAACACTTACCTCGACTCCAAGAATCCAAATCAAGCCTCTAGCACCGCTTTTCCTTTCGATCCCGACTCCGAAACAATCGTATCTAGACATAATTGACTCAATAACATCAATTAATGCTAAACAATTCAATTCCAAAGCTTAATTATAGAATTTCCAACATTCTTCCCAAAATTCCAAAAATCGACCCCGGGCCTGCTTGGTCCAAACACGAGGTTCAGACCAAAACCCGATCACCCATTCCCCCACGAGCCCGAATATATAAGTTGTTTTGAAATCCGACCCCAAAACAAGGTCAAATTTTTAAATAATCAAAAAGCCCTAACTCTACCCAAATCCCTAATTTTCTACCCTTAATCTCATGTTTTTAGGCCTAGAATCTAATGGGTGTTGATAAAAATGGAAGAAAACAAGTCAAGGATTACTTACCTAAGAGGTTATGGTGAAGAAGTTCTTCAAAAATCACCCAAGAGGTGTGGAGAAGAAGGAGCTTGTAAAAAATGGTGAAATTCCCGTAATGCATTTTGTTTTTGAACTTACAAATATCTGCCGGATTTTGGTCTATGCGATCGCGAAGAAGGAATGCAATCACATAGTGGAGTGGATTCCTACACTACGTGATCGCGATGGGCACAATGCGATCGCACAGAGGACCTGACCCCCACACTCCGCGATCGCGAACAAGAAAATGTGATCGCACAACACACTACCCAGCCTCCACCCCCAACTTTCCTATACTCCTATGCGGTCGCAAACCTGACTATGCGATCGAATAGTACAACAGTCCTTCCCCCCTACACTGTGCTATGCGATCGCGACTTAACTTATGCGATCGCATAGTGTTAAACACCAGACACCAGCAAAATGCACTTTACACCAGATTTTTCTACGTTTTTACACCCCGACACCTACCTGAAACTCACCCGAGCCCTCGAGACTCAAAACCAAATATGCACACAACCTCAAAAACATCCTACGAACTAAACCTCAAAATCAATGAAATTTCTCAAAACTTCTTAAACTTCAATTTTTCCATTTATGATCCGAATCACGTCAAACTAAGTCTGTTTCTTACCAAATTTCGCAGATAACACATAATAGATATATTGAACCTGTTTCGGGCTCCGGAATCATAATACGTGCCCGATATCACAGGTTTCACATCAACTTTTATATTATTCAGAAAATAATTTTCTTCAAAAATTTATTTCTCGGAATTGACACGTCGGACTTCGATTCCGGGCATACGCCCAAGTCCCATATTTTTCTACGGACCCTCCGGGATCGTCAAATCACGGGTCCGGGTCCGTTTACCAAAAATATTGACCAAAGTCAACTTTATTCAAATATTTATTATAAAATCATCATTTTATCAATTTTTCACTTAACGGCTTCCCGGCTACACGCACATCGAGGTGAGATAACAGGAAGCTTTCACGGCCTCGGAACATAAATTTAGCTAAAATTATACGGGATAACCTTTTGGGTCATCACAATGATATAGCCACATATTTATTGCTATAATTGAATTTCGTAGCTAATAATTATTTTTTGCCCCGAGGTGAAGTTTACTATAGCTATAGTAGATTTTTAGCCACAATAAAATATTGGAAACAAAATATTGTAACTAAATGAATATTTTTGCTTCAAGTTATAAAAATTTGTAGGTTAAATAGCCACATATTTCTCGCTATAATAGAATTTCGTAGCTAGTCATTAATTTTCGCCACGAGTTGAATCTTAATATAGCATAGTAACTTTTTAGTCACAATAAATTATTTTAATCAAAATGTGACTAAATAAATAATTTTGCTTCAACTTCTAAAAACTCATGGCAATAGTTGGCTTAATAGCTATAATTATTTATCACGATAAAATAATACAACAACAAATTTATTGCTACGATCTAATCATTAGTTTTTGCCACAAGGTAAATGTGCCATAACAATAACAATCTTCTAGCCCCATTAAAATTTTGAAACAAACTTTTGTAGTCAAATGAATATTTATCTTCTTATTTTTAGAAAATAAAAATAGTTAGATAATAGTTACAACTATTTGTCATGACAAAATTATTAGCCACAAATTTAAAGTGATGATAATTTACAAGTTAACTATAACTTTAGTCGTATAGTTAAGGATTGTTACAGCAATAATGGTATTTTAACTACAATAAGTTATATGTACAAAATTTCATAGGTGAATATTTTTATTTCAATGAAAAAAATAAGAGTTGCCCAAACAATATCAATTTATGAAAATTCAATTTTAACTAGAAAAGTTAAAATTTTCCAAAATAACAGAACATATAGTAATTATATATAAATTGAAGTATTAATAAACTTATAAATATGCAAATGGTAAATCTTAATAGACCATTGTATGCCTACTCGTAGCCTCAAAACTTATCAATTTACTATTTACTTATCGAACTTATATTTTATTTTATTGCAACTTGTTATTTTTGGATGTTAATTATATATATATTTGGTGTAAAATTCACAATATATTAACATTTGTAGAGAATTTATGTATGTCTGATACTAAACTATTTTTAATATAAGTACTTAGAATAGTTTCTTATATTAAGTATTTATTTTTTAATAAGTCTTCATATATTGAAGATTTTAAGTTTTTTTTTTGTGTACGTGTGTTTATATATATAATTTCATATATTTGAATAAATGCTCATATATTAAAGAACTTTGTGATGGTTTTGGTGCATTTAGTTTTGATAAATGTTTTGCATCTATACTCGCTTTTTGGGTCACGTTTTAACTTATACCCGCTTTGCAAAAAATATTGCAAGCGTACCCACTTTTCGCATAAACTTCGGGCATACGAGCCTGAAGTAGCAAAGGCAATCAGAAAAACTTCAGCATTCTAGGCTTTTTCAAAAATTTCAGCAAAAGTGTTAAAGTTACTTAGTTCATTTGTAAAAACTTCAGCACTAAATAAGCTGAAGTTTTGTCCTGGATTAATTAGTTTTGTCATAAATCTTTTTCAAAAACTTCAGCAGAAGATGCTGAAGTTATTTAGTTCATTTGTAAGAACTTCAGCACTAAATAAGCTGAAGTTTTGTCCTGGATTAATTAGTTTTGTCATAATGCTTTTTCAAAAACTTCAGCAAAAGATGCTGAAGTTATTTAGTTCATTTCTAAAAACTTCAGCACTAAATCAGTTGAAGTTTTGTCCTGGATTAATTAGTTTTGTCATAAATCTTTTTCAAAAACTTCAGCAGAAGATGCTGAAGTTATTTAGTTCATTTCTAAAAACTTCAGTACTAAATAAGTTGAAGTTTTGTCCTGGATTAATTAGTTTTGTCATAAATCTTTTTCAAAAACTTCAGCAGAAGATGCTGAAGTTATTTAGTTCATTTCTAAAAACTTCAGCACTAAATAAGCTAAAGTTTTGTCCTGGATTAATTAGTTTTGTCATAAAGCTTTTTCAAAAATTTCAGCAGAAGATGGTAAAGTTGTTTAGTTAACTTGTAACAGGTATCAGGAAGGCGGCGCCTGAAGTTGTAAAAATTAGGGTATAGGTTAAATGATTTTAAAAATATGGGTATAGGTTAAATGGGGGCGATCAAATAGGGCGCACCGTGCAATTTCTACAATGACCATAGCTCCAATACATACAATGAACATATTTAACATTACAAAAAAATTTACAACATTATATGTCATATTAATTTTTATATAATTCTATTATAATATTTCAAGGAATTACGAAATTAATTGATACTTAAGTACATAGAAAAACTAATTATATTATATTTCTTATTAAATATAATGGAGTTATAGCTAATTAATGTTTGCGTGACTAATATATACACTGAACAATATTAAACTTACTAATTAAAAATATTCTAATCATTCTCTTTCAACATTTCGTTCAACCTCATAGTGATTGAGTGTGGACATTTTTGAAAGGGATATAAATCACGTATAACTATGATGAAGTTTTATTTAATCTTGACGAGGAATTACAACTTTGAAAATAAAACTGCAAATTGATTATACCTATACAATTTCTTTAATTTGTAATGCAAGCACATAGCCTACAAATCATTTGAGCAGTCTGGCTGTCAGACATATAAATATCTCTAATTCTGACATTTAATCTGTGATTACGTGTATTCTAAAAATGTCAATGGTATTAGATTATAAAACCTAAAAGAAAAGGGCAAAAAACTATCGTTCGGCCGTAGATTTTGGCTGTTTGTTTAAAAAAAAAAATAAGAACACTCTTTGTTCATGGATATCATCAGTTTGAAAAGAAAAAAAAAATCAAAGTTCTCAAAAATCAGGTTAGGGTAGTTGGGTGAAATTTTTTCTTTCACTCACAACGCTTTAATTTTTTTCAAATAAAATATATGTACAAACACAACTTCAATTTTTAAAAATTATTTTTCAACACAACTTCAAAATTACTTCTTCAAATTTCAACCAAATCTATGTCCAAACACTAGCACACGTACAGTACAAATTTATAATGCTCCTACTTTTAGTTTTTCTTTCTTGGATAAAATTGAACTATTGCATCTCTACGGTGCAAAGTAAAAAACTGTAATACTACAGCAATAACAATAATAATAACAACAATTCAACAAACTTAGTGGACTCCTATAAATGGGGTTTGGAAAGATAGTGTGTACGTAGACCTTACCCCTACCCTGAGTAGGTAGAGAGACTATTTCTGATAGACCCGTGGCTCAAGAAAAAAAACAAAAAAAAAAAGTTATAGCAACATGCAGTAATAACAGCAAGATAGCAAGAAAGCCTAAATGAAAGAAACAACAGGTAGTAATAGACTAAAAATAAGAACAAGACTAACACTAATACTATTGGTATAGACAAGGAAAACTTACGACTATCTACTAATCTTCTACCATAATTTTTGACGTGCATATCATCCTATCAAAGGTTATGTCCTCAGTAAGCTGAAACAGCGTCATGTCCTCAGTAAGCTGAAGCAGTGTCATGTCCAGCCTAATCACTTCTCTCCAATACTTTCTTGGCCTACCTCTACCTTTTTTCAGACATACCAAGATTAACCTTTCGCACCTTCTTACTCGGGCATCAGTTGTCTCTGCTCTTCCCACGCCAAATCATCTAAGTTTCGTTTCTCATACCTTGCTTCCATCAGGCCACGCCTATCTTATGCCTAATATTTTTGTTCTTAATCTTATCTATCCTGATATACCTGGACGTTCATCTCAACATCTTATTTTTGTCACCTTCGTTGCAAAGTGATATTGTAATCATTTATTAAAACTCCGATGCCATCCCCTAATTGAATCCTTATTATTTTTGGTCTCTTTCTTTTTAAAAACGATGAGAAAGAGTCAAGTTATAGGAATAATCATTATTGCCCTAATTAGAAAACAATTCAGCGGAACGAAGTCATTTCAATGTATAAAGCAAATTGCATACACAAAAGAATACATTAATTTGAGTCAGAATACTCGGAAGGTCAAGGTCTTAGAACGTGAATACACGAAACACTAATGGAAAATGATTAAAATAATTTTCTCCTTCGTTCTATTTTTCTTCTTTAATTTGTATGGGCCACATACATAAATATTTTGGCTAGATAAACATTTTAATTAGGTGAGGAATTTACACGTAATACAACTTATTTCGTACTTAAGTAAGTGAGTTACAATTACTTTTAAAAAATTATACAAAATACAATTTATTTTAATCTACAACTTTTCATATTCCTAAAATCTTTTCCTTGAGAGTCTCTTACCTAAAATATCACGACTCAAATCTAAACCATGTCGTGATGGCGCTTATCGTGATACAATGTAAGCATATTTCCCAAAATATTACTACTAACTTGATTATCCAATATTTGAAATTTTTCATAAACTAAATCAACTCTAAATAAAATTATAGAAAATACGAAAAACGAGCCCCAAACATCGGGGTGTCACTAAGTCATGAGCGTCTAAATCTATGAACTAAGATATATAAACTGTCTAACTGTCCAAAAGAAGAAATAGATGACAAAAGGAGTAACAAGATCCTGCGGACGCTAGCAGCTACCTTGCAATCTCCAAAGATAGCCAGCCCAAACTCAACGAGCACCGCGCTCTAACTAACCTGGATCTGCACATAAAGTGCAAGGTGTAGTATGAGTACAACCGACACAGTAGTAACAGAAATAACTAAGGAACTGAGTAGTAGTGACGAGTTAAGCAGAACAATCCAATTATTTATTTCCACAATTAAGCATAAATCGGGTTAAGCAGGTAATTTCCATAAATCAACAAATGCTACAAAGAAGTTTAATAGGTAAATGCAGCAACAGCAAAAGTAAATGAAACCTCACAGCAAGGTCACTCCATCACTCAACACTCGGCACTCGGCACTCAGTACTCAATACACACACTCAATAGGTACCTACACTTACTAGGGGTGTACAGACTCCGGAGGGGCTCCTACAGCCCAAGCGCTAAGCACGGACAACTCACGTGCTGCACAGACAACTCACGTGCCATAATATCAATATCTGGATCCACATGGACAACTCACGTGTTGCACGGATAACTCACGTACTATCATATCATATCTGGATCCGCACGGATAACTCATGTGATGCACGGATAACTCGCGTGTTATGGTATCAATACCTGGATCTACACGGACAACTCACGTGCTGCACAGACAACTCACGTGTTGCACGAACAACTCACGTTCTATAATCAAATATCTCACAACAGGAATTTGGCCTTACTCAGTCATGTACCTCTCTAGCCTCACAACTTTCAACAAATAAAGGGAACACAACTCAAATCAAGTATTACAGCATATCAGCAAAATAACAGAGACTGAGGTAAACATGTACAATAATTTCTATGACTGAGTGCAAATAATGTGAGCATGAATAAAGCCCAAGCATGATCACTAACATGAAGGCAGTCAAGTTCATCAACATGTAAATATATAACACAGATAATGGTCATTAGGCCTCACAGCCTCACGGGACGGACCGAGTCTCAATCCCTCGCGGCGTACACCCACACACCCGTCACCTAGAGTGGGTATCAGATCCAAACAGTCACATGATAATAATTCTCCAGGTTTATACCCTCAAAGCCAGAGTTAAAACTATTACTTACCTTAACAGCGTAAAATCCTACTCCGGGATGTCCTCGTCTCTGGACTCTGTCTCCAAAAGCTCCGAATCTATCCATAATTAGAATAATACTATCAACATAGGCTAACGAATCGAATCCCACAAGAAAAACTATATAATTTGGCCAAACATCCAAAATAGGCTAAAACATGGCCCACGTCTCGAAATCAGTCAAAAATGGCAGAATTAGAAACCCCGTCTTCTCCCGAGTCTAACCATATAAAATTCGACGGAATCGGGCTCCATTTGGTCCCTCAAATCTGCACTTAAAACTCTCCAAAACTCAAGCCCTAACTCCCTCAATTTTACCCTAAACCCCTACTAATTTCATGGCTAATCAGTGGAAAAATATCATAAACGCGCGTAAATAAACCCAAGTAACTTACCTCAGTGATATCTCTCGATTCCCTCTTGAAATACACTCCCCTAAGCTCAAAACCGTTCAATAATGGTGGAAAGGGGGCAAAAATTTGCGAAGTGTTACTTATATAGGTTTCTGCCCAGGGGTTTCACACTTGCGGTCCCTCAGTCGGATCTGCGACGCCGCACCTGCGGAAATCCCATCATGGGTGCGGATTTAACTAATGCCTCGAGACCCCGCATTTGCGACCACATCCTCGCACATGCGGTCCCGTAGATGTGGTCAAATCTTCCTCTCCTACGTCCACTTCCGCATCTGCGGTTGCTTCCCGCTTCTGCGCCCATCGCACATGCGGTCCCCACTCCGCAGGTGCGGCCACACCAGAACAACATCCTTGTGCTGCATTTTTCAAACTCCAAACTTTCCATTAGCCATCTGAAATCATCTCGAGCCCCTCGGGACCTCACCTATATAATTCCAACAAGTTATATATCACTACCCGAACTTATTCGAATCTACGGAACACCCAAAACAACACCAAAACACCAATTCAACCTCGGATTCAAGCCTAAGAACTTCTAAACTTCCAAAATTCGCCAATGATGCCGAAACCTACCAAACCACGTCTGAATGACCTAAAAAATTTCACACACGTCGCAAATGACACTATTAACCTATTCAACTTTCGGAATTTCATTCCGACCCCGATACCAAATCTTCCACTACCGACCAAAATCACCAAATTTTCAACTTTCGCTAATTCAAGCCTAATTCTACCACGGACCTCCAAATTACATTTCGGACACACTCCTAAGTCTAAAATCACCCAACGAAGATAACCAAATCATAAAAATCCAAATCCAAATTCGTTTACTCATAAGTCAATTTCCAGTTGACTTTTCTAACTTAACTTTCTAACTAAGAGACTAAGTATCTCATTTCACTCCAAAACTACTCCGGACCCATACCTACCAACTTGGTACAACTCAATACAACTGAACAACACATAAAGAAGAAGAAATGGGGAAACGGGGCTATAACTCTCAGAATGACCCACCGGTCGTTACATCCTCCCCCTCCTAAATAAACGTTCGTCCTCGAACGAGTCTAAAAACATACCTAAAAGCACAGCATCTGAAGCAATAGCATCTGGTTTGGCTTGGAGGGCACAAAAATGGGTCTGACCACCCTCTGCTATGCCTTCCCCTCTCGGACGACCCCCAGCTGACTGGGCTCCATCCCTCACTGGTTGAGATCCATCCCTAGCTGGCTGAGCGGGTGGTGGAGGAACTGGTGCTGGTGCGGTCTGTCGAGTACCCCGCTTTGGAGTCCCACCCGATAGCCTAGGGCAATATCTCATAATGTGGTCAAAATCCACGCACTCGAAACAACCCCTCCTCAGAAGATTCTGCTGCTCCTGATGTCCAAAAGAACTACACGGCGATACCTGAGCAGGCAGGGCATGATGAGAATCCTGCGCTGTCAGTACACTGAATGATGACTGACCCTGCTGAAACTGACCTCCCTGAGGAGCACCACTGAATCCACCTGGTCCATGAGTCCTCTTAGCTTCCCTCTCAACCCTCTCCTGGCCTGGAACCATCTCAATCTCTCGAGCAATGTCGACAACTTCATCAAAGGTAGCACCAGATACTCCATCTCTGGTCATCAGCAATCGAAGTTGAAAATCGAGGCCATCTATAAACCTCTTGATCCTCTCTCGGTATGTGGGAACCAACTAGACCACATGACGAGCCAACTTAGAGAACCGCATCTTATACTGTGTAACAGACATCTCACCCTGGTGAAGCTTCTCAAACTACCTGCGCAGCTGCTCTCTGCGAGACTCAGGTACAAATTTCTCCAGAAAGATAATGGAGAACTAATGCCAAGAAAGAGGTGATACGCCAACCGGCCTATGCCTCTCGTAAGCCTCCCACCAATTAAGTGCAGCACCTGAGAACTGGAAAGTAGTGAATGAGACCCCACTGGTCTCCAGAATACCCGCGGTCTGAAGCATCCTCTGACACTTGTCCAAGAAACCCTATGCATCCTCACCCTCAGCACCACTAAATGACGGAGGCTGGAGTCTCCCAAACCTCTCCAATCTACGTTGCTCATCCTCTAGCATCACAGGAGCTACATAGTCCTGAGCAGCTGCAACCGACTGGGCTGGAGGTGCCCCCGTTATCCGATGTCCCTGAACAAGCTGCTCAGGTGTGCAGGCGACGGGAGTCTGATTGCCTCCCCCGGCCTAAGAAGTAGTTGCGGCCGTAGTAACTGAAGTCTCTTGATCAAGACCCGTACATACTGATAGAATCTGGGTCAGGTCCTCCTGAAGGCCTGGAATAACAATAGGCACATGTGGTGCCTGAGCTGGTCCTGCCGGAAACCTCTACCTCCGGGACCTGATCCTGAGCGGGAACAACTGGGGGATCTGTAGGTGTTGCCCCAATTGTTGCGCTGGCGATGTCTCCGCCCCTACCATGGCCTCTACCACGTCCTCGGCCTCTCGCGGCCCGAGCTGATGATTGCACCTGTTGACCGGTAGCACGAGTCCTCACCATCTGTTAGAGAATGAAATAACATATGTTTAGTTACTAGAATACACAGGACGCACGACAAGAATCCAAGAATGTGGAAATTTTCCTAAGGGTTTTGCAGCCTCTCGAAGATAAGTACATACGTCTTTGTACCAATCCGGAAGACTCTACTAAACTCCCTCATGACACCCGAGACCTATGTAACCTAGGCTCGGATACCAACTTGTCACGACCCAAATCTAAACCATGTCGTGATGGCGCCTATCGTGATACAAGGCAGGCTTATTTCCCAAAATATTACTACTAACTTGATTATAAGAGTTTAATGAAACATATCCAATATTTGAAACTTTTCATAAACTTATTCAACTCCAAATATAATTATAGAAAATTCAGAAAACGAGCCTCAAACATCAGGGTGTCACTAAGTCATGAGCCTCTAAATCTATGAACTAAGATATATAAGCTGGCTAACTGTCCAAAAGAAGAAATAGATGATAAAATGGGTAACAAGGTCCTGCGGACGCTAGCAGCTACCTTGCAGTCTCCAAAGATAGTCGGCCTGAACTCAACGATTGTCGCGCTCTAATTCACCTGGATTTGCACATAAAGTGTAGGGTGTAGTATGAGTACAACCGACTCAGTAGTTACAGAAATAACTAAGGAACTTAATATTAGTGACGAGCTAAAAAGAAAAATCCAATTATTTATTTCCACAATTAAGTATAAACCGGGTTAAGCAAGTCATTTCCATAAATCAACAAATGCTACAAAGAAGTTTAATAGGTAAATGCAGAAACAGCAAAAGTAAATGAAACCTCACTACAAGGTCACTCAACACTCGGCACTCGGCATTTAGTACTCAATACGCACACTCAATAGGTATTTGCGCTCACCGGGGGTGTACACATTCCGGAGGGGCTCCTAAAGCCCAAGCGCTAAGCACGGACAACTCACGTGCTACACAGACAACTCACGTGCCATAATATCAATCTCTGGATCTGTACGGATAACTCACGTGCTATCATATCATATCTGTATCCGCACGGACAACTCACGTGCTATGGTATCAATACCTGGATCCGCACGAACAACTCACGTGTTGCACAGACAACTTACGTGCTATAATCAAATATCTCACAACATGCCCTCGTCCTCACTCAGTCATGTACCTCTATAGCCTCATAACTTTCAACAAATAAAGGGAACACAGCCCAAATCAAGTATTACAACATATCAGAATAATAACAGAGACTGAGGTAAATATGTATAATAATTTCTATGACTGAGTACAAATAATGTGAGCATGAATAAAGCCTAAGCATGATCGCTAACATGAAGGCAGTCAAGTTCATCAATATGTAAATATATAACACAGATAATGGCAATTAGGCCTCATAGTCTCACAAGACGGACTAAGTCTCAATCCCTCGCAATGTACACCTACACTCTCTGGGTTTATACTCTCAAAGCCAGAGTTAAAACTGTTACTTACCTTAACAGCGTAAAATCCTACTCCGGCATATCCTCGTCTCAGGAATCAGTCTCCAAAATCTCTGAATCTATCCATAATCAGAATAATACTATCAAGATAGGCTAAATAATCGAATCCCACAAGAAAAACTACATAATTTGGCCAAAAACTCGAAATAGGCTAAAACCCGCCCCCGGGACCACGTCTCAAAATCAGTCAAAAATGGCAGAATTAGAACCCCGTCCTCTCCCGAGTCTAACCATATAAAATTCGTCGGAATCAGGCTCCATTTGGTCCCTCAAATCCTCAATTAAAACTCTTCAAAACTCAAGCCTTAACTCCCTCAATTTTACCCTAAACCCCTACTAATTTCATGGCTAATCAGTGGAAAAACATCATAAACGCGCGTAAATAAACACAAGTAACTTACCTCAGTGATATATCTCTCGATTCCCTCTTGAAATACACTGCCCTAAGCTCAAAACTGTTCAACAATTGTGGAAAAGGGCAAAAATTCGCGAAGTGTTACTTATATAGGTTTCTGCCCAGGGGTTCTACACCTGCAGTCCCTCAGTCGCATCTGCGACGCCGCACCTGCGGAAATCCGATCGTGGGTGCGGATTTCACTAATGCCTCGAGACCCCACATTTGCAACCACATCCTCGCACCTGCGATCTCACAGATGCGGTCAAATCTTCCGCTCCTGCGTCCACTTCCACATCTACGGTTGCTTCCCGCTTCTGCGCCCATCGCACTGCGGTCCCCACTCCGCAGGTGCGGCCACACCAGAACAGCAGCCTTGTGCTGCATTTTCCAAACTTCAAACTTTTCGTTAGCCATCCGAAATCATCTCGAGCCCCTCGGGACCTCACTATATAATTCCAACAAGTCATATATCACTACACGAACTTAGTCGAACCTTCGGAACACCCAAAACAACACCAAAACACCAATTCAACCTCGGATTCAAGTATAAGAACTTCTAAACTTCCAAAATTCGCCAACGATGCCGAAACTTACCAAACCACGTCCGAATGACCTGAAATTTTGCACACACATCACAAATGACACTACGAACATATTCCAACTTTCGGAATTTCATTCTGATCCCGATACCAAATCTTCCACTGCCGACCAAGATCGCCAAATTTTCAACTTTTGCCAATTCAAGCCTAATTCTACCACGGACCTCCAAATTACATTCCGGACACACTTCTAAGTCTAAAATCACCCAATGAATCTAAATGAATATAAAAATCCAAATCCGAATTCGTTTACTCATAAGTCAATTTCCGATTGACTTTTCTAACTTAGCTTTCTAACTAAGAGACTAAGTGTCTCATTTCACTCCAAAAATATTCCGGACTCATACCTACCAACTCGGTACAACTCAACACAATTGAACAACACATAAAGAAGCAGAAATACGAAAATGGGGCTATAACTCTCGGAACGACCGACCGGGTCGTTACATAAGACTATCCTAATATATATCTCTTCAAATTCTCTCTAACCTAAAATGTATTTATCCATATTAATTTTCTCCCAATTTCTCCATTAAAAGATTTGAGTATAACCTAATGTCCCTAACATATTTCCTCCCTTTTACGTATGTAATATATCCCCACCACCGCCACCGCCACCGCCGCCGCCGCCGCCGCCACCACCACCACCACACCACTAAATTCTTGTTTCCTTCTTCATACTCCATTATAATATATTTTATCACTTAATTTAATTTGGCTTCACTGTACAATTATTAATGATATATAGTATTATATTATATAATATATATTATATATTATACATTATATACATGATATAATATACTTATATATGTGTATATAATATAACATAAATTAAAAGATAACTGTAAATTATTCTATGTTGGATTTTAAAAGTATTACTTAATATTTGTATATTATATAATTATTATTGATATATATGTACTACAGTCAAACCTCTCTATAACAGTATCATTTGTTCCGAAATTTTTTACTTTTATAGTGAATGGATGTATTACACCTATAATAACATTTGGCGTTTGAATATATTTTGGATGTTACAGACAAAAAATATCGAAAAATTAATTATTTTTTTTTAATATTAGATATAAAGGTAAAAAAAATATTTAAATTCAAAATCTCAAAATATATGTATATTTCACGAATTAAATTCTAAAGAAATCTAATACATTATTAAAAAATTATAACTAAATGTACAAACATTTAAACTCTAAGGCACACAATTAAATCTTTCAAGATTGATGGAAGAACTCCATAATTGTAGCTTGTTTCATAGATCAAGTCTCATACTAGCGGTATAAGGCTTGAATCGGCGATGATTTTCATCCAAACTTTCAGCAAAAGGATATCAACTTGCTTTTCCTTAAAGACAATCTAAGAGCTTAACAATTGAATCTTCTAAGTATATTTTGGCATTTTTCGAATGAAAAATATATCATTTGAAGATCTTCAAAAAAACGTAACAATAATGTGCATGTTTCCATAGAACGTACTGACATCTTTAAGATATATATTTCTATTATAAGTTTTATATTAAAGTTATAAAATATTTGATTAAAATAGTAAAAATTATTAACAATAATAATCTTAGAATATCTACATGGCTGTTATAGAGGAGTAATTTACAAAGAGCGTACTGTCATAAAAATGGTTGATGTTGTTATAGGTAAAAAGTTGTTATAGAGAGGTAATACAACGTAAAAAATCAGTTCCGAGAAAAAAAGGCTTTTATAGTGTATGGTTATTATATAGGGATGTTGTTATAGAGAAGTCTGACTGTACACATTGTGTATTATGTATTTATATAAAGTATAATTGTTAAACCTAATAACTCCTCATGTTTCTTGAAGATGATTTTCTCTATAAAAAAAAAAAAGATGTTGATGGTGATGAATTGAATGTAGGAAAATTCCTAGAGTAGGAAAATATTCCTACGATAAGTATATTAAAGTGGGGAATGAAATTGAAAAAACAAAGAATCCCAAAATGTAAAACCTAGTTTAATGGAGGATGCAACATATTTTTATGGAGGATGCCTCCTAGTAATGAGATAATATTATAATGGTACTAAAGCATTTATAGTAATAATCTTTAATTAACAAAAAAAGAGAATTTTAAGGGACTAATTATGGATAGGACTAATTATCCATACGTTTCAAAATTAGATTCCTTTTTTATAGGTACTTTGTCGTATTTTAGGGTATATATTTTATATATTTATTATGTTTATGTTATAGAATATGTTATTATTTTAATTGTTGTAAATTCTTGAATTTGTTATGAATTCTTACGTAAACATGAAAATTTTTCAAGATATTGCTCTTTACCGTTTCTCTATCGAACTGGTAGAGCTTATATTATATTTACTCTACCTATTTGTTAAGTTGTTCATTAAGTTCTACCAGATTGATATGATTGTGCACTAAAAATTTATAAATCATCAACATTTAAGTGATTAACAACAATGAATCATTAACCTTCTACTTTTCACCACCGGGAATTTTAAGTTTCAAATATTAAAAAACTATGATGTTCAACAAAAAATGAGGATATTTCGCTACGATCGTAAAAACAAGGACATTCCGCCAAAATCATTCCCATTGGGAATATACCGTGCAATTTTTTTTATTAAAATTTTGCCAATGACCAAACAGATACCTCTACTTGACACAAGTGTTAGAATATCTCTTTCCCTAATTGAATATTATATCCAGGTGAAAAATAACAAATGGCAAACTTGAATATGTTTTGTTGGTGAAAATAGCACGGGTTAATTAGTTTTCAGACTAGTTATTATAAAATAGCCAGCGTTTGTAAAATTATTAAAAAATAGCCACTACTCCTTCCGCTCCATAATAAGTGATTTTTTCGTTTTTTTTTTATTTATTTTGGTCCAAAATAAGTGATTTATCCAGATTTCAAGAATGAATTAATTATTTTTTTCCTACATTGCCTTTGGAGTAAATAATGTTGGAGTATGTGCTATGAGTGTTTATGTGAAGAGATAGTAAAGGTTAATATGGTCAATTTCATTGCTAATTAATGTTAAAAGGTGAATTTCTTAATATGTTTGAAAACAACCAAAAAATCACTTATTATGGACCGGAGGGAGTATATTGCTGCAACATGGTGCACCTGTGTATGAACTTTTTTTTTTTTTTTTGGTAACTATCTTTTGTATTAATCACCAGTAAACTTTACATAGTACCATATTTAGCTAACACAGCTTAACTATCCTATTTAAATAAATCTCATACTCTCCCTATCCTTTCTATTCAAATCTATAACTTTGAACTATGTCTACTATACTAGGTGGAGCTCGTGCACAACATACACAAACTATCTTTTTGGCTATTCTCTCTCGTCTCGTATTTGTTTTCTCAAATATTCTTTTGTTTGTCTCTATCCATATACTATGTACCATTTCAGTGTATAACATCTTGAATAGTTGTGCTTCCTTGGATCTGCGTTTAGTTCTCTTGATCACCTCATGCATATGATGTTCCCAGTTAACTGCTAGCATACTTCGTTTATGTGCTCAGTTCATCAGTTTCTTCATTACCTCTTTTGTGTATTCACATTCCACAAAGAGATGATCTATGGTTTCCTCTTCCTTTTGGCATAGACTGCATTTTTCATCCACTTGTATACCCCATTTCTTCAGTCTATCTACAGTGAGTAGTATGTTCTGCATATGTAACCACACAATGAATTTTGCTTTTGGCCTCGCAGCATTACCAAACATCAGAAACTTCCATGGGACTCTAGGTTGATTACCCAGTAGTTGAAGATATATTTGTTTAATGGCCCTTTTTTCCTTACATATTTGCATATTGTTCTCTTCCATGATCTGTTTAGCTTCTAGTATTTTCCTCAGCATCCAACTTGCTTGTTGTGGTATTCTAACTCGATCGATCTGCTGCCCTTTTATATAGTATGCATGTATCCATTTTATCCACACTCTATCCTCTTTCTGTGCCACATTCCAGTATAACTTGATAATGGCTGCTTTATTCCAAATCCTCATGTTTATAAGGCTCCATCCTCCACTGCTTTTGAGACAACATACTCTCTCCCAGCTGATCAGTGCTTTTTTTATTATGACATTATTACCGGTCCAAAGGTAACTTCTACAGAAACTTTCCACAGCTTTCATTACCTTTACTGGCAATATGAACAATTGAGCCCAGTACGATTGGACTCCCATTAAGACATTACTTACCAACTGGCTTCTTCCTGCATATGACAATCTTTTGCTGTCCATGAAGTGATTCTTGTAACAATTTTGTCTATGATGGGCTTCCATTGTATCATTGTTAGCTTCCTAGTTAAAAGTGGCACTCCCAGATATTTAAAAGGTAATTCTCCCTTTGTAAATCCTGATGTTTGCATTATCTGTTCTTGTTCTTGTTGTCCCACACCTCCAAAATAGATTGAACTTTTCTCTGTGTTTGCTTGCAATCCTGAAGCTGTTGAGAATTGATTGAAGCTCTTCATTACTGCATTTACTGATTCAGCTTCTCCTTTGGAAAATATTAAAAGATCATCTGCAAAACATAAATGAGTTAGTGTTAATCTGGCACATCTGGGATGATACTTGTATTGTTTTTCCTCTGTCATGTCCTTTAAGGTTCTACTTAAGTACTCCATTGTTATTACAAACAGAAATGGAGACATAGGATCCCCTTGTCTCAGTCCCTTCCTCGCATTAAAAGGTTCAGTTGGTTCTCCTGTGTATGAACTTTCACCATATTATGTTGGAACTCCAACACACGAAAAGTTCCAACATAATATACTGGAGATTGGAGCACATGTGCATGGACTTCCTGCATATTATGTTGGACCACTGTATTATGCTGGAATATTTTTCGGATTTTGAATAGTGTTTTCCTTCAGATTCATCTTTACATGAAAAGTGACTAATTTCGATTACTTTTGAAATTGTAGCTATTTTTCAATTACCACTTGTAAATCTGACTATTTATTAATTTCACCCTGTTTGTTGGACTTAATAATTAACAGTTCCGGTGAGTTTAGTTCATATCTCATTCTCTACTTGAATATTATTCTCACCTTTGCGTTTAGTTATAATTTTATTATTTTTAGACTACAATTTATGCAATAATTTAAAATTCAGGAGATAATCGTCAAGACCTTGCTTATCTCAGATAGTAATATAGCATAATCTCAACAGTCAACATTGATTGAGGACACTAAATATGACACAGAGAAAATATATTCTTAGTTTTAACGGCTGATACGATAGATGTATAACAAATATTACAAGATCTAAATTGCCGTCATAGAATCGAACCTAAAATTTGAGAAACCACATTTCTTTTCTATTATATAGAAAAGGAAAGATGGTCGACCAATAGAGTCGTCAATATGGGCTTGCCCCGTTGGGCTAGCCCAGCCAAACCCGTAATTTAATAGGGTTGGGATAGAATTTTTGACGCCCATTTAAGAATGAGGCTTTTAATTCCGGTCCAAGTAAGCTCGTTGTCCGTGAGGCTTGACTGAGGTTGGATTGGGCCGGCCCGTGGACCTAATAAAAATATTTATTTAAAAAATAAAAAGTATACTGCCTCTAGCGCTAGAAATTCAGAATTGGATATTTACTTAGAGTAACCAAAGCTTGATCTTGAGAAGTTTCAAGAGATGGATGTTCTCATGTATTGGAGGTGCAGCCATTCTAGAAAATATACCGATCTTTCAGTAATAGTGTGTGATGCACTTAGTATTCCTATTACCATTGTAGCATCGGAATCAGCATTTAGCATTGGTGGGCATGTTCTGTCAAAGTACAGAAGTTACATCCATTATGAAAATGTCTAAACACTTGCTACTACTCGAAATTGGCTGCACCTCCATTATATGAATTTGAATATTATTAGTTTTTAAAATTTAATTATTCTTAATATTTAACTAATTAATATTGCATATATGAATTGTAGATGTAGATAAAAGTGAAGATGTTAAGACAACTTTGTCACAAGCGGATCCAAATGTGTTTGATGAAGATGGTGTGTTGGATATCCCACAAACGTCATGGACGTTCTCATGAATAGTTTGTTTTGAGTTCTGATTTTTAGTGAATGAAATATAGTCTTGCTTTTACTTTTTTAGTGTTTATGTGATATATTGAATTGATATAAAAAGTTATTAAGGTTTGCGAATTTTTCCAATAAGATATTTTTAACTTTTAAATATTTATCTTTTTCTAAGGTCACAACTTAAAGAAAAAAATATAAAATTATATTTTAAACAATGATGGCCGACCCGTGGGGGGCCCGCGGTCACATAGGGCTGGGGTGGGCTAACCATTTTAAGGCCCATCAAAATCGTGGACTAACCCAGTCCAGCCCGTCAATTGCTTAAGCCCACGTAGGCCGGACTGGGCTAACCCAACCTGGCCCATATTGACAGCTCTATCAACCAAGGGCATACATGTCATATCAAAAAAAAATCCTAAGTTGTTTGCAATTCTTAAATGCAAACTATCATTGATACGCATGGGACTCACATTCTCATAACTACAACACTCGTTTAAATGCTACTCCATATTGATTAGACTATTTCTATGGAGAGTACTGCATGCAAATAATCATTTGGAAAGTTCATTTTTCTCATTTGGTAAAATTGTTAATTTTGATTTTGTCAACTAGAAGTTTTCACAGAGAAAGTAAACTTAATTTTTTAAATAATAGTGCAACAAAAGGAGATACTGGTAATATTTACAAGATTTTCGTATTTACCCATACTGTTTTAAAGTAATTTAAAATTAAAATTAAAAGGTTTTCATCTATCCACACTATTTGAAGGCGATCTCAAACTAGAAAAATTCATATTCAGAAGTAATTTTAAAAAGTATAGTTTATTAAATCTCAAAAGTTAATTTAAGTGTTGGATTTTTTAATACTATATTAGGGGGCTATCTCTTATATGCTTAATTGATGTGAAAATTTAATCTACACGGTTTGAACTCATTTTTCCCTGATAAGTTTTCAACTATCATTAAATTATTCTAAATATTATTTTTATAATTTTTATATTATTTTATTATGAAAATTAACATATGATAAATCTATAGAAAAATAAAAACATTTCTCTTATCTCCTTAATTAAGAAAAAAATTAAAATCCGTATAATAATTTATATAAACTTCTATCAAATGTTTTATGTTTTATCACCAGTTAACATTATTTTAAACGAGTTATAATAAAATATATTGAACTATTATATTGAATTACTACAATTATATCATGTTAATATTTACTTAATGCCTTTGGTTCTCTTTGTTTGAAGTAGTAAATTGCCTCTTTAGGGGTGCGAGTCTCCTTGGAAGTTCTCTTTGTTTACTGTACTAAAAATTTCTCTTGATTTTATTGTATGCAAGACCTGAAGTAAAATCAATAGTAAGTTTTTTTTTCATTTTTTATCGTATTTTAAAGAATGATGTTGTTCGTGTTAACTTTCATCAAGTAGTTGATTGTTCCCACTGTTGAAACTCTTGTGAAACCAATTTGGATGTATTCAAGAATAGTTTACAGATAAATTGGTAAGCTTCTTATTCTAGAAAATTTGTTAATATAGATGACACTTGTAGCTTTAATGTATTCTCTTGTGAAATTTTCAAATAGGAAAATAATACCATTGAAATTAAACTTTCAATTTGATGTTTATGTTTGATATAGATGTTATAAATGAGTATTATAACACGTAGTCTTTTTATGTTAATTGAGGCAATTTAAACATATTATAATTTATAGTTTAATTTTAAGTAAATTATTAAAATAAACGAATTATAAATTGTGATCCCCAATATCATTCTCTATCTGTGATTAAATGGATATAACAAGGATCAATTTTGTTTATCAAAAAATTAAATGAGCCTTGACAAACAATAATTTTAAGACTACTATGTTGGGCCCGTATACGGGCTTTTCCTCGTCTGGTACTAATAAATAATACAACATGCAAATTACGTTTTTGTAAAAATGTTTCGAATACAAATTATTCTGCAACTCTCAAGTGATGTTAAACATTCCTAGCGGCATGATAAGAGGGATCAATTCATGATAATGTCAGCTACATCTGTATCGCTCCTCGTAGAGTAGATCTTGCATACAACCAAGTCGTTGATTAGAATCAAAGGTAGAGTCAGGATTTTAAGTTTATGGGTTCGATATCCTAAATCATTTTAAGTTACTGAGTTCTAAATTAATAATTCGTACATATTTAATGAAAATTTTAAAACAAACACATTATTTGAAGTTTTGAACCAAAGCTACTGAGTGCGGCCAAATCCGTAGCCGATGATGTGGCTCCGCCTAGAACACAGAAGAATTAAGAATTTTCATTACCGCTGGCAAGCCAGAGTGGAAAAGTATATGTCCATGACCTATAAATATGTGGCTTTGGTTAGGTATGGATGAAACCATAGGCGAACCTATGTATATTTACGCAATTTTTTTTTATATGTATGTCTATATATTTTGAAAATGATTAACACAAAGTCTTTAAAGAGCATCAATTGAACAGAATAATAATGTTTCCCTTACGTTGAAATTCTGGATTTGCCTCGGGCGCAACAAATTTAATCAAAATTTGAAGATACTAAGAAGGATTGTGAAAGCATTGGAGACAAGTGTAGACTTCGTCAAAGCAAGAAGACAATCTTCAAATGACTCTAAACAAGATCTTGATAATTGAAAGGTAGAAATGTCAAAGCATGCAGACAATAATGACCTCTAGTAGTTTTTAATTTTATTTTTCTCTCCTTGAATTTATAAATTTACCTTCTCTCATACATAAATTTTTAATCTTATCCTTCAACAGGAATCAATTATTTGCTTTGTGTCATTTTCCTCTCTTGAAGAAGCAATGAGCAACTTGATTTCCCTTTATTTCTTTGTTATTTTTATTTTTTTAAATTAAAAAATAAATGTTTCAATTGGGTCACTTTAAGCTGACATTAGCTTCTTATCCAAAATTATCTGGAAGTTGACAGTCAGCCGGAGAACTTCCAGATTGCCATAGACAATCAAACCTCTCTATAAAAGCGTTATTTCTCCGAAAAAATTTTAACTGCTACAGCGAAATACTAGTATACAGAATATATAATATAACATTACATAAAAAATCAAATGCAACAAAAAATTTACCACTATAATAAAATATTATTATAGAGAATAATTGTTATATAGAAATTTGACTATACCAATTTTCATATGCATGTCACTCCGTTACTTGCTTAACTTAATTTAGTGTTATATACGCATAGTCTAATATATTGTAAGTGTTTTAAATTGAGAAAATCGAAATTAGGAGACAAAAACAACAAATATATGCAACTTGAAGTGTGATTTTTGTAGATTAAACCATCGTTGACTTTAACGGGGTCCATAGTAGCCTCCAACACGAAACAGGTGCTGACTTGGTGGGTGTGTTTTGTACGAAGGAAAATGTTTTTAAGGGAATATATTTTTTTACGAAATATTTTCATGAAAAATGAGTGATTTTATCACTTATTTTTTATTATATGATTGGTGAATGAAAAAAAAATTCCAAAATTCTTTTTGAAGTGTTTGGTAACAGAATAGAAAATATTTTTTATGAAAATAACTTTTTATGCTACTCAACTCACTCCCTTCCCCCAAGTCACATGTTTCATGAGGAAAATATTGTTCAAAATATTTAAGCCGATCAAACATGGAAAAATTAATTTTTTCCTTCGTACCAAACACACCCGGTGTCTAAATTTTAGTAGTTGCAAAAACTTTTCTCTTTTTTTCGTGACAGACTAATTTAGAGCGGAATTTTTATATTTCTATACACTATTTGAAACTTTATTACTCTCCCTACTCAAGTTTCAATTTAAGTACATACTATATATAATTTATCAATTATATACACTTTAGGAATTAATGAGTATCCATTTATATTAGGAATCAATTATTTTTCATCCTTATTCTCTCTCCCTCATGCTCTCTCTCTCTCTCTCTCTCTCTCTCTCTCATGCGCCTTCTCTCTCTCTCTTTCTCAATCCTTAATTCCAGTAACCTAGAGCAAAGGGAAAGAGAGCAGCAATTCCATGCTTATTTAAATTCCAGTAATGTAGAGATGAAGATGTTGCACAATTAGTGTTCAAATTCCAGTAATGTTGCACAATTGGTGTTCAAATTGAAATTGTCAATCAATAAATTTTGAAGGTGTTTGACTCTCCACCATTGACAGCCATTAAAAAGCTTTGAAGCATTAAATTCGAAGAAGAAAAAGAAGAAGAGGAGGAGGAAGAACAAGAAGAACAAGAAGAATATTTTTACAAAATTAAAATAACGTATAGTAAAATTGTAGGTAAATTGTATTCTGTTATTTATATATAATTTTTATTTAAATAGTGTATGAAAGTTGAACAATATTGTAAAAAATTGTATCAAAATTATATTTAAGTTGTATGATATTGTAGTTGTATATAACTGGGTAGAAATAATGTATGAAATTTATTTTTACTATGTATAAATCAGATACAAAATATACAAAAGACATATTGTATAAATTTGTATAAAAATTACATTTAAATTGTATGATATTATAATTGTATTTAACTGTGTAAAAAAATATACAATAGTAAAGTTTGTTTCAAAATTCCTCACTTAGCTAGTAACTGTGCAAAGACCATTAATGGCTAAACTATTTCCATCTTTTCTCTTCTTACAGTAATTGTTGTAATCGTGATAATTTTCTCTTCCACACCAGCAAAAAACTATCACCGCTGTTCCTAGTTATGTGATCAGCACTATTTCTGATGATGATTGTGAGAGCTCGGGTTGTCATGTTTCTGTAAATCCTGATGAGTATCGTATCTTAAGGCGGAAATAAAAAGGATGTAACTAAATCCCTTGATTGAAAGCACTAATAATGTATTGAGAGTCTTTTAAGGTAAAATGTATATATTTTATAAATAAAACTTATTTAGGTCGGGTGATTAACTAAACGTGAACATATCTTGTAATAAAGTTTTGTATAAGAACAAAAAAGATCCCTTTTAAATTTACTTTGCTTAGTTTTGGGGCAAGTACCCAAATAGCCATTTTGAGGGCTGATTAATCAATGCTTACTTTGTCTTGAAAATATAAACAAACATTCGTAACTTCAGAACTTTGTGTCTTGAAAAACTGAAATTCAAGACACCGGCTAATTTCTATATAGCAATTCTCTGGAATGGCTACCTGATTTCATTTCTACCTTAGTTTTTTCTCAACCTGTGGTAGCCGACGAACCCAAAAAATAAGGAAATAAACAAATTAAGCATGTCACAGGAAAGCCTGTCAAGTAGATCTTTTTTTTTATTTTTTTGGGGAAGGGTCAAGAATAAATATTCACAACTTGAAACGTGGAAGGCAAAACTATAAGGGAAATTTGTATTCAGTTTGGACCTAAACAGAGACACAAAAATACCTTCAGAAGTACATTCAAGCACTTTACAACTAAGTATTGCTCCATTGATGAATAGTGTATACATTTGATTTCAAATCCAATTATATATATAGTCTTTACAACATGGTTTGCTCTTTTAACTTCAGCTATAACTACAAAATTGGTTCACTGGTTTATAGTTCATTTAATTTAGTTGTGGATGTTTTCATGAGCATAAGGAATCTATACCAGCGTTACAATGGGCTCCCGACAGGATACACGAAGAATCACTCTGGATCTTCTTTCCTACAAATCAACCCTACTCTTTTCGTGCTTGAAGCTTTTTCTTCTGTTTTCGTCGTTGTTCACGCATGCCTGTAAAATGGAAACCAGGGCGAAAATAATGAAGACTAAGGTAAAAAAAAATTAGGGAAATAAAAGATGTCAATAATAATTCTTAGAGGGAAGAAAGGGAAATACGTTTTTTGGTTTCTTTTCTCTTTCTCCTTAACTCGTTTACATCTTTCCGCTTTTCAGCAATTCCCTTCAAGTTGAAGTTAGCCTGCAAGGGTAGAAAAGTGGATATTAGGCCTGCGTTAAGGAACAAAGCAGAGCACATACAGAATATGCAAAAACATAATTAATGACTGTACTGTTGAGAAAATTCAGTAAAACTACTACCTGTGGACCAGCACTTCTAAGTGCTTGGAGAGGCTCGACACAATCTTGACCAATAACCATCAGCTTCTTCCTTTTAACATCTCCAGAATTATTTGGATTTTTCTGCTTAGCTAATTCCTCCAGTTGGTGCTGAAGGAGAGGTGAAACACCAGCCTGAAAAGAACGCAAAACCTTTAAACTAACACACAGAGATGCAGGCGTCTCTAGATTAGAGCCGTCAACCCCTCCTCCCCCCAAGAAAATGATTAGAAAAGAAATTTTCTTCGACAAGTAGCTTAGAAAGAAATAACAGACAGTATATTTGTCTCATGTCATCTTTCAGTTAAGAGAAGTGAAGGGCTCTTTTATTTCGGGACAACACAATATTGCAAGACACACCCCCCCCCCCCAAAAGAAAAAAGGGAAACCCAAGAAAGAGAAAGTGAAAACAATTTGGAATAGAGGGTAGGTGTCTGTTCTTCAATTCTAGTGGACATCTAGAGATGAACGTGTTCCGTAACCAAGCAGAAAGTTGATCAAAGCACACCCTAAAGTCTCATCATATGGGATGAGCAACATATAAAGAGAAAGAGAGAGAACTAACCCCAGCCAAGTAGCGTTTTGAAAATGTTTTAGGTTGCAATGGCCGTGAAAGAAGAATTTTGAGCTCCTGCAGTTTCAAATAAAAAGTTCAATATTATCAAAACATACATAAGACATTAAGCCCAATGTGGTCCAGCCCTTCTTAGGACCTGCACATAGCGGGAGCTTAGTAAAATGGACTGCCCTTTTTTTAGATAAAAACATCAGAAATTTCATAATCAGAATGACCTCTTGTAGCTTGTTTAGTTGAGCAGACGTGGCTTTCTTTCGCTTATGGTTGTTCACCCTTTCCTCCTCACTGTCATTATCTTCCAAAACTAGTCCCATTGATTCAGCATTTCGCTCAAGCCAATTTTTCTTGGCCTTGTCCTGAGAAATAGAAACTAACAATGAACCAAATGTATAAATCTGAAGTCATGTTACAAGTGGGAAACGGATGAAACAATTATCTGGAACTTCAAAATTAAGTCACTAGCCGGATACAGAGATCATTCGGGTAAACATTTTTTTCTTCTAATTGTGAACCCCATCCACTAAATAGTAAAAATTTGTAAAACCCACCCCACCCCACCCCACCCCCC
>ML378483.1:34145-64474 GCA_005239525.1 Nicotiana knightiana
CCTCACCTTCCACCCCCCACCCCCCAAAATTAAAAAACCCTACCCAGGGCAGGGGCCATCAGTAGCGCTTTCCCACTTTGCTATGGTGATCCGAAATCCCAACCATAAGGTCCTCTCTTTTGCTTTTTGGTTAATGCAGATAAGTTGGTGAACACTTCTTTGTAAGGAAGAACCAACAAGGGTAGAAGTTTTCAACTACTTCGACTACATTCTTAGTAAAAGAATAAAGAATAGTGTTATTTGCCTCCTAACTATTATGGTACGTCCCAAAAGAAAGTAAATTTATTTCACTGCACTGTAGAAAAAAAATCCTTCTTGTGAAGCCTCTATGGGAATTTAAAGTAGAATGCAACACAATAAGATTCCTAAAAGGAAAGTACCATGTTAATTTGTCCCAAAAGATAAACCAATGAGGTAGAAGTTTAAACTAAGTTTGCTGGATTCTAGCAAAACAATTATAAAGGAAGAATATTAGTGTCTAATTAATTTGGTGGAGTATCTCCAAAGGAAAAACAATTACATATCTTCTGAGCATAATATCCTCCAACGTTAGCCATTCTATGAAATATCAAAACAGTATGCAACAATGCTGGTATGTCCCGCCCCAAAAAAAGGAAGAAAAAGGCACTCAGTGTGTACAATAAAGTGATGTTAATCAGAAGTAAATGGAAGACAAGATGAAAATTTTCACGTCAGTTGTGTGCTGAAGAATGAAAGAGGCTTCTGAAGTGTAAATTAAAGTGCATTATCAAGAAAGATGCATTACAATCATCGGGAGTTAGATTGGTCACACATACTCGTGACCACAACATCGGAAGAAGCATTTAACACCAAAAGATATCTGGACCGGAAAATCACCTGAGAGTCCTTTCGTGAAATCTTGTCTATTTGACGTGCAAGGGATAATCGCTTCATAACTTCTGGCATGTATGACATTTCTAAAGGAAATCGCTGAAAGTCTTCCTGGAAAAAACAACATTATTCATTAGTGCAAAATAACACAACGATTTGCTACTCTAATAGCGCTCTCCAAAGTATAAATGTAAAGACAGGAGGGAGATAAATTATATGCAACAGGAATGGGTGTCAATCAAGTTAAGCATACAGCTACAGTTAACCAACAAGAAAAGATAGAAGCAAGAAACTGTAAAACGACGGGACAAGAGAAGCAGCAGACGCAGTCTGCTTAGAGAAACAGAATGTCACTATTTCATCTAATCATTTTGTATATAGAATATAGAAAGAAATAATCAGAAAAGCTAAAAACCAATAGGAAGTTGCATATGCTAAAAAATCTATACTTAATCGAGTCAAGTTCCAAACTGAATGGCTTCCTCTCTCGCGCTGTACCCCACTCAAAGCCACCGCTTAATATAGTTATTCTTTCATTTACAGAGAATATGTCTCCCTCTGATGAGTATTTGCTCCTTCCAATGGCTATTCAAAGATTACCTTCGAAAATGACTTGCATAAAGCAGCAAACTTTGAGGTATCATTTGGTGTGATTAGAGCAATGCTACACCCATCAGAATGAGCCCTAGCGGTTCTTCCACTTCTATGAACGTAAACCTGCACAATAATTTTCATTGATTGAAATGCAAACATTTAACAAGCAATTAGTAAGAAGGAACATTATGAACTTACTTCAGCTGAATGTGGTAGCTGATAGTGAATGACTGTTCGAACACCGGGAATATCCAGTCCTCTGGCTGCAACATCTGTAGCAATGAGTATACCATGCTCGTTTGTCCGAAACCGGTCAATTGCCTGCAATGAACAGAATGGCTAAGAAGGAAAGGCAGCAGATCATCGAGTAAAATACATGTTTAGTATTCAGTGTTCGTGAAAACTAGGAAGAGTAATTGATGTGATGATCGGAAAAGAGGAACAAAATAACATATTTTCTCTTCTCAATTGGAGAATGAAACAATCTCATAGCAAGCAAATACATTGTCAAGACTGCAGATAGCAGGTTGCAATGCCATTTTAGCGAGACAAAAAGAAAAACTGGTAACATAGGCACAACGATATAGCAACACGGAAGTCCCAGTTTTAGCACAGTAAGGACTAGCAATCCATATTAACCAACAATGTCTTAGCTTATTCCTGGTTTATTTTTGGGGATCGATATACACATTACCTAGTGATTTTTATTAACTTGAATCATTTGATTTAGATTGATTCGATTTGATTCAAATAATAGTTGTAACTTGGCTTAGATTAGGAGATTTCGATTACCGAATCAGCAACTTGACCAAATTGTAAAATATGTTTTGGAACGAAGTCCAAATTGTAAGATATGTGATTAACTAAGTTTAGTGAATAATCAAGCTTTCGCATTATTTCTCACTCTTTTCTTCCACTCCTTGGTATCAAAGCCACGGAAGAAGAACAGACTCACTGGAAAAGCTATAGTCTTTGAAAAGCTACAGTGGTTGCCAAACTAAGTCACACTGACTACCAGAACCCTAGCTCTAATCATGTCAATTTCTAGACCTCACCACCACTCCAGGATAACTCGCAGTGCCCTCACAGCCCCATCTCCCATAATCTCATCACCAGAAGCCTTCGCTGATCACCATGCGCCATCAATGATCAACCTCGCCAAACCCGAAGTCATGCGCCAACGGCCTCTCTCGTGGGTCTTTCACTGGACGACTTGCACAAGGTAGTCGAAGCCGCTACACTGCACACCATTCTCTACTTCCTACTCTTCCTTCTCCAAACTTGCAATCCATGACGATCACGCCTTGGGTACACTGTTCTGGCATCCCTACTTGATGCAACTGGAAGGAGACTCCCAGATTACGTCTTATGCTCAGTTCTATCTCCCAACATCGAGGAAGTCAAATGGGATTTGACTATCAGAAGAAACGTAAAGTGTCAATATAATTTCCAAAGCTAATGGAGCTGCTGGCCTCTATCCAGCACATTCTTGCTCTTAATCTGAAAGGAAGCCAAAGTGGCTGTTTTTGACAAACGGAATTTCTCTTCCTCATTCAGAGCATTTAGGAAAACTAAGACCATAGCTGCAGTTTTAGTGTAGATTACCAGTCATGGCTATCTTTGTTGTCACAAAATAGAGGAGAACCCACCAGCGGACCTATAATTTTGCGAATTACTAGGAAATATTGGCCAGCGAGTTGCTATGAATTGTTCCTGTCCCGATCAAACCAACTGATACGATCCATTGTCTATCCTTTAGTTGGTAAAAATTAAGCTCACAGCTGGAGCCTGGAGGAGGATGCTTTGCGATGGAGGAAGAAGACTTGTACTCATGACTGCTGCTACGGACACATTGAGGTATAGTGTTGCAAACTTTGGCCTTAATCTCTTGGTGGAATATTGCCTCATAGATGTTTTGGAGAGTCAGAAAACTAGACCTATTGCATGAGCCCATTCCAGATGTAGCCCCATTAGCTCTCACGAGGGATTTTCTTTTTTGGAAGAAGAGGAAAATGAGAGCTTTTGAAGTAGTGGAAAATGGAAATGACTTTGTGCATCTGAGGAATAGACTCCTATATTTGGTTACTTTTTTGTGCATCAACGAGGTCCCCATTTGTATAGATAATTTGGTGTTTTTTTAGTCAAGGATCATAGTATGTGCAGGTTCTCTACTTTTTTGACACACTGCTAGTATATGGCCGTTGGTCCCAAATCAATAAAAATTGTTACTTTATATAAATATATTGCATTTTCCAATGCCGATTTGCTAATTAATTTGAGAGCAGATCTTTGGTGCACCAATCAAAAGGCACTAGTCCAAACATGTCTTGATTTTCTCCACAAAAGATTTAGCCAGACAATTTCAAAGTAAAGACAGAGGAGCATAACCTAATATGGAAAAGAAATCATGAAAGTGACCTTAAGTCGGGCTCTCTGCTGCATCTGGGCATGAAGTGTCCAAATATTGACACCAAGGATGCGCAAGAGGGAGGAGATATGGCGTAAAGCTGCAATGGACGTACAGAAGACAATTGTCCTGCCTTGCCCGTGAACACTCAAGATGTAATACAAATACCCATCTTTATCTTCTTCGCTACAGCTGCAACCCATCAATGGACAATCAATTTCATACCAGGTTAGCAAGCATGGTGAAAATAAGTATGCATTTACAGCAGCAGAATATGCACGATGCTATAAAACTATAAAAACAAAGGAAAGGGTTATCTCAGACGAACTACATAAAAAATTTGCGAATGTTGGCCAATGATAAAACTTCACCAGCACATAAGCATAAACAATCATTGAAAACATGTTCAGAAAGCTGAGTTGATGTTAGGCCAATGTCGGTAAAGTTGGCAAATTATTTTCAATAGAGAAAACAAGAAATATCGACTTACTCTATAAACGATTCCTCGAGCTTGTTTGCTAGAATTGATGCATTGGTCAGATCAATTATTGCAGCATCTGCCCTCATTCCTGCTCTCTCAGACAGAGTTTCTATTGAATTCAACTCATCGTTTGCTTTTGATTTTTGTGATCCGCGCTTTAGCTTTTTCCTGAAATCAGCAGACAAAGCAATGGTAGCAGAAAACACAAATGTTTGCCTTTTCTTTCTTTGGACACTGGAAACAGTTTCACAATTATGTGTTTTCTGTGAATCGCCATCAGTTGATTTACTAGCCATAGGAAGCATGTCAACTATAGACTGCAACTCATGGAAATGGCCATTTTCTATCATGCGATCCGCCTCGTCCAGCACAAAAAACGACAGTGAGTGTAGCTGCAGAAGCAAAAAGAAACTAATATCATCCATTCTATAGAAAGAATAGAACATGGCAATGCATGTTTTGCCCTACCCACAACAAATGTGGAATAACTGGCAAGGACCATTAAGATTATGAGGTTTCACGAGACTTGACGACCATAATTGACGGACAGTTAGTCTTAAGGACCACAAACCCTCAGTTTGAAGTTGTCCACACTTTTGCAATTATTAAGCAAATCAATTAATCTATACACCCAGTAAACAACCTTATTAGTATCCACATTCTACATTAGAGTTAAACCTCAACCAGTTTCAAAAGGGTTGTTTTTGAGGGGTGCGGAAACAGGAATATTTTTTATGAAAATAAAAGGCCATACAAAAATTTATTTCATACAGTAAGAGGCTAAATCAACTCTCTGTATCCTTTGCTTGCTTGGCCAACAGATAATTCTTTTATTTCCTTTTTCTCTTTCCATTTTCCTTTAGGCTGGGGAAGAAAAGGAGGGAGGTTAGGAGTCGCCTTGTGACAGAAGCCTGTTACATGTCATAAATTGCTACTAACCTCCACAAGATGAATTTCACCACCAGACATAAGTTCCCAAAGCCTCCCTGGAGTTCCAACAACAATTTCAGGCCTTGTTCTCAAAAGTCTTTCCTGCTTTTCACTTGACATTCCACCAACAATAGGGACAACCCTAAAATTGGAATGTCTTGCTGCTTCCTTCAAATGATCGGTGACCTGGAGCGAAGGAATTATTAAAAGATTAAAGGAAAAAAGGATAGAACAAGAAAGTGCAGATGAGAACCCCTCAGAATGGGCAATCACAATGAGTTGCAGTGAACTAACCCACCAAGTCTAAACAGATAGATAGCACATGCCAGGCAACATTATTGAACAACAAAAGGAAAAGCCAACTGCATTAATAAGGACTGCAATGTAAATAAAACATGAAGTCCACATTCCATTTTGAAGGATTGAAAACAGGAAAGTAACAGCAAATAGGAACACAGAAACTTAATGTGATACACCATTCTACTTGAGTTGAGCACATATCTTCTTTTATCTCTATTTTTGTTCCCTTCGTGTTGGTTGGTCAAGGGGGACAGGGACAAAATATCCTGAACTTAAAGCACCTCAGAGTAAGCCTCAGCATTAATACATTTTTATTTCTGTGACACCACCGCCGTCATCTTGATTGAAAGAAGATTTCCTGGGTGATTACTTGGCAATGCTTTTCTACTACCATACATATTTTGAACAAGCATTTGGGGCCAGAGACATACATACATAGATACATACCTATATATATGTATGTTTGTATGTGGAGAAAACGACAAAAATGATTCCTTATGTTTGGGGTAGGTGCAATAGTCCCTTAAATATACCACTAAGCAGTTTCAGTCCTTTAAGTTTGCTAACAGTTAGCAGTTTTGGTCTCCCGCAAATATTTAACACACTCTGGTTGTTATGTTTAATGGGAACTGTGAAAAAAGAAAAGAGTCATGTACAAACGTCACTTATCAGAAGAATCTTAAATAACAAACTTCTTGACAGGTCCTCATACTACGTTGTTTAGAACAAGGCCTAAACATCTGACAAGATATCAGCTTATTATTTTGAAATAATAAAGGAAAACAAGTTGTGATATGAGAATTATCATACCTGAAGGGCAAGCTCTCTTGTAGGAGTAATAATTAGAGCACGGAGAAGACCTGTCGGAGCAACTTTTTCATCCATCTCTCCATTTTGTGTAAGCTGCCTTTCGGCCTTTTCTCGTTCCTCAAGCAGACGTTGAAGAATGGGCAGACCAAAAGCTAGTGTTTTCCCTGATCCTGTCTCCGCAGCACCCACAACATCCTGGCACACAAACCAACCGGCATAAATATCATTGAATGTGACATTATCTCCAGTGAAATACCTTGAGTTTTATCACATAGCAACCTTTCCTTGGTGAGCAGCTGCTGGAATGCACATTTTCTGTATTGGTGTGGGTTCTTTGAACTTGAGCGCATATATTGATTTCATGAGCAGAGGATGAAGTCTCAGTTCATTCCATGCATAATATTCAGTTTCATCTACTGAATCCTGTTCTCGATCATCGTTTTCATCGGTGACTGTTCGAGTCAGATTTCAAAACCATAATGAATGTGAAACCATAAGAGACAGGATCAATGATAAAATCAATAGATGACGCACTAGACAGTCGCTCTGAAATATTAATTAATGATACTTTCGACTGCAACATTAACTAACACCAGTTTCTTGTCCAATAAGAATGGATTGGTTTACTCCAGACGCAAGTTAAGTAGTTATTGTTACCAGTATATTAAAAAAGTTGAATGGAAATAGGTAAAAAGCTTCTACTGGAATTTTTAAAAGAACTTGTAAGAAAAGAAATATAGGAAAATGTGCCTTTTTTTTTCTTCATCGTTTTTCTTTAAATAATTAAAAGCATGATGAATGGACATTTAGCAACAGATTCACATATTCTTCTGGCTCTGGCTCTTTGCATTTATCCAGCATTCTTCCAACATTCAAGCAGAGCTAAAGTGGTAACAATAGGTCAAAATATTGATGCACCACCAGTAAAATAACGAACAGCCAATGAAATTATCAAAAAGATACACAAATGTGATTAGCTGTTGTCTCTGCATTGACCTTAAACTTGAAGTTAAGTGACTGATATCAGAATTTTCTTTTTTCTTTTATTTGGATAAGGACTAATATCAGAATTTCAGAAGTTATGACAATATCCGCAGGCGCAATGAACAAGTTAGCATTGAGTATTATACTAAACTTGAAAAATGAGAAGCCATTACAAAAGGGAAAATATCAGATTTTGATGCAGCACTAACCAGCTGCTGACTCTTCATTTCCTTCAGCTTTATTTTCAGCATCTTTACTGATCTTATCTTTCTTTTTCTTCTGCTTCTTCTTCTTGTTCTTCTTTTGTTTTATGTCCTTTTCCACCTCCTCAGTATCTTCTTTGCTCTCACCCTTAGCATCATCATTCAATTCCTCATTCTTGGTATCTATTTTCTGTTTCTTCGGTTTTGTCTTCCCCTTTTTCTCACTTCCTCCACTTGGTTTGGCAATATCTAAATTGTACTCTGATTCATCGATCTCTTCAAGAGATAGAAAACCTACACTCAAACACCCGAACCTGTATTAGTCCTTCGGACCAAAATTATTTTGTGCTCAACAATCCAAATCAACAAACAAACACAAGTTTTAACTGACAAAAGGGAAAAATAAACAAAACACAGTGAAGCTTAATGACTAACACAGAAATACCCACTCAAGAAAACATAGAGACCAAATAGTTTATTGTTATTTGGTACATTAAGGTTTGCAATCTCCTGGAATGTTAAATAGCAAAAGTACCCTCAACAAAAGTTATTTTTAATAATATTTTCCAAAAGTAGAATAGGTGAAAAGATCAATATTATATCTCTGCCAAGAGAATACAACAACAACTATGCCTCAATCCCAAGCTAGTTGGAGTTGGCCGTATGAATCTCAATATCATACATGCTCTATTCTGGTACATAATATTGGCTACAAATTCAATCTTTCGATATTCTCCAACAGAAAATACACTAAAACTTAAATATTTTTATTTGTTGCCAGAAGAAAACATGCTAAAAATTTCAACTTTATCCAATAAGAGTTTGTATTCAATAGCCTTTGTCTAAACAATCTGAAATTTCCAAGTAAACTGATCCTAAAAGAAGTGAATGAAAAAGAAGGAGAAACAAAGTGGCCTCCTTCGAGCTCGCTAGAGCCAATCTAATTCAAATATTTATCTTTGCCAAGATAAAATACTCTAAAAAACAATTTTTTAATCTTTGTCAAGAGGAAACCAGTTAAAAATTCAATCTTGATATTGTTGCCAAATGTTTAACTTTATTCAATAAGAATTTCTACCAAATAGTGGGTTTTCTCTAAAACTATCAGAAAAAATCAATACAACCGACTCAAAAGGGGAGAAACAGAGTGACCTCCTTTAAATCATTTATCTTTGCCAATCTGATAAAATAGGCTAAAAGTTCAATCTTAAATCTTTTCCAAAGAGAAATTATGCTAAAAATTCCAACTTTATACAATAAAAATGCAAAAAAATGGCAGGGAAAAAGATACCTCCTCCTTCGACGTCGTTAGAGCCAATGAGAAAGGAGAAAGCATCGTCCTCTTCGGATATTGTAGAGTTCCATGGTAGTGAGTTGATTCGTTCGAATTCTTCTGAGTCAAATCGGCTTCGTTTCTTTGATTTGTTTGGTCTCTTCTTATTTGAAGACTGAGAAGCCATTGCAGAGAAGGTTCAAATTTCTCTTACACGAAGAAAGAAAGGAAGAAACAGGGTTTAAGGAGAATTTAGGGCTTTGCCCTTTTCATTTTTCTCTCTTTCCTATTTTCTTTTGTGTGGAAGTGATGATAACTTTTTTAATAAATTGCAGATACGTCCACTTTTCTTTGTGATAGTTACAGATGCATCCCTTTTTGGTTTTCGGAATGAACAGTGAGGCCCTCCCACTAGATTAAGTGAACAATCTTTTTTAAATTAGTCGTATTTATTTTACATCTCCGCCCTCACGCTTATCATTTTAGATAATAATTTTAATCATAATATTATTATTATTAGTCTTAATACGTGTATATAATGTCAGTAAACTAAAATTTGTATACAAGAAAAAATTAATTATGCGAAATAGAAAATAACATTAAAATAACAGTGATTTAAGTGACAACTTAATTACATAGACGTAGCAATTGGATATTTTTAAAGCTTGCAAAAATAAACAGATCAGTTAAATTAGTTATATATTATTTTAATTATAAGTGTTTTATTTTATGAAATAATAATATGTTAGTATATTAGTGAATCTAACACAATTTCTCTTTCATAAACGATGTTGTCGAACCCATAATAATTTTAAATTATTTATTTAATACTGAAAGAAATATGATGACCCTTTATTATTTAATCATTTAGATGCATATTAATTTACAATAATAATAACTTACCAAGTAAAACATATAACAAAAGAAACTATGAAAAAAAAATTAAAGCTAATTAGCATATTTAAATATAATTAATAATTTAAGGTTGTAAAAGGAACAAAAAATCAAAAGAGTAAATTTACAGAAAAAAATTACTAATGAAGAACATATAATTTCAATGAGCTATATATAGTGAAACTACGTATAGACATATAACGTAAAGATTGGTAGCAAAAATTCGAGAAGAAAACATTCAAAGAAAATATAAATCAATAATTATTGTCAAACATTAGTTTGAATAGTAGAAACAGATTTTAGCTAGGAGCATAAAATGTAGTTAGATTTCATTAGGTTCTACACTAAAATTAATGCACTGCAATTGATCACAAGTGGTAAGATCATAATAAAGAGAAAAGGAATGATTCAAATTTTCTTCAGAATTGTCGAACTGAACCTTCATACTTAATGCAGACACCACAAAAACGTACTTAAAAGACAAATCTGCGCTCTAGACTAATTTGTCATAACCATTGGTTTTTAGCCTATAAATATGTTATTTATAATCTTAATGCAATAATGAAAGGACAAAGTTTATCCAATAGATCATTAAATTTTAATTGATTTCAAATTTCTTTACTAGGAAAAAATATACAATATTTCATATTGTAATTCATTTAGCATAGATTTATGAATATGTGATATCAACAACAGAGCGAGAAATAATTCTTACATTGACGAAGAAAGGAAACTTCAGTTATCTTCATGAATATTAATGCTTGAACAATTTCGATTCTTTACCTAAATTTGACTTTCTTTCCACAAAATCTATTTTCATAAGTTGTAAAATTTAAGCTTCAATTTGTTAAAAAGAAAGTTATCTTAAATGTTAAATTTATACAAACTAAAATCTCAAAAGTTTAATGAAGAAAGACAAAAACCTCAAAATAGAGGAATTTTAAAAAAATCCTAAAAATTAGGAAGGGCTAGACAACATATTGGATAGCTACAGGGGATTGAACAAGTGTTTCTAAATATTTGATGCATATTCACAATGTTGTTATGTCTCTTAACTAACCAAAAAGAAAAGAATTATGAAAAAAATGTAAGAAATTATAGTCATGTTACATAATATAATTAATAAAGGATTTATATAAAGTAGAATTTTAATAAATTTTAAGTCCTAATTATTAGGTTTCATGCATAAACGCATACTCCTAAATTTGCGATAAAAGTGCTCGAGATTTTTTCCATAAAATATAAAAAATTCCTAAACTTAAGCCAAGGTGAAAGTGCTCGAAAAGTTTACCAAAAATTTTTTGTAAAGAATTAATAAATTTTGTACCTAACATAATTATAAAGAATTAGTAATTTTTTTTTTTACAATGAATTGATCGAGGTCTTTTTAAGATTTCTAAACCTAAAAAGAGGTCAAAGCACTCAAAGTTTTATACATACAAAATAAAAGAAAACTCCTAAACATAAAAGGAATTGAAAGTACTCAAAACTTTTACCTAAATTACCTTCTTTTTTTTTAAAAGGGAATTAATTGTTGAAGGCATGACAAACAAAAGGATTCTCAAAGCGTAAAAGTTGTAAACGACTTTTTTGGAACACGTCACAAAAAATTGTGACTTTTATTTGTTATTATTTTTCTTTTACTAATTTGTTATATTACACAGTTCAAATTAGGAAAGTATTTAATACATAAAATATAATTGATATCGAATTCCTACATATTAGGAAACTATTAAATGACTATTCATATTTCTAATATTAGAAGAAATAATCAAATGACTATTTTGTCTAGTGTAAAATTTATTTCTAAAGGCTAAAAAAAGCGAATGACATTTCGTTAAGAGCTTTCGTGCTTTTAATATAATATATAGATGTTTGAACTAACAGTAGCTTTTAAGGTTTCTACACATCATTTAAAGAAATATTTAGTAACAGTTTTAAACATTGAAATTTGTTTTAAAAGCCTTTTTTCTCTTTTATGTGTCTTACTTAATTATTTAAAACACTATTAAATGGAACACTAACAGTTTATTTGGGTGGTTGTTATGTATTGTTCTTAATGTGTCGTATAATATTGCAGTAGTATACAACATAATTTTAATGAATGCAATGTTTCGATAACTGTTTTAATCTAGTTACTGTCATCAAATTCTTAAACTTTATTTTATTCTTGCTTACAGATGGTTCGTACCCGTATCGGACGTACTGATGATCAGGCACCCGAGCCCCCAGTCAGAGCCGTCAGAGGCAGGGGCCGGGGCAGAGGACGAGCACGCGATGCAGCCCGAGCACTGGTGAGAGCAGAGGCAGATTATCCCCCAACAGCCATAGTTGGAGGGGCACAGGAGGTCCCTACTATTACTCCAGCCCTGCAGGAGACATTGGCTCAGTTTTTGAGTGTCTTCAGTACTCTGTCTCAGGCGGGACTACTCCGATAGGTCCAGCTACATCCCAGGCCGGGGGAGGGACACAGACTCCCGCAGCCTGTACTCCTGAGCAGAGGATTCATATTGGGCAGGTTCTAGAGTATATTCTTATGCCCCCAACAGCTCCAGCTCAGCATGAGACTAGGATAGTTGTTCTTGAGGCAGAGCAATTCCGACTTGAGAGGTACAAAAAGTACCACCCACCTGAGTTCAGCAGACTAGCTTCGGATGATGCCCTGGGTTTTCTTGAGGGGTGTCATCGCATTCTCCGCACTATGGGTATTGTGGAGACGAGTGGGGTTTCTTTCACTATTTTCCGGTTGAGGGGAGCAACTTATCAATGGTGGCGTGCTTTTGAGCTCAGTAGTCTGTACGAGGCAACTTCACTTACTTGGGCTCAGTTCTCCAAGATGTTCTTACTTGAGTTTGTCCCTCAGAGCTTCAGGGATGCTTGGCGTGCGGAGTTCGAGCAGCTACGCCAGGGTACCATGATTGTGTCAGAGTATGCAGTCTGTTACAACGATTTGGCTCGTCATGCTCCAGTTTTGATTGTTACTGCCAGAGAGAGGGTTCGACGCTTTATTGAGAGACTCCACCCCAGTATTCGGACCAGCATGGCTAGAGAGATGGAGACCGATATTACTTACCAGTAGGCTGTAAGTATTGCGCGGAGGATTGACACTATATTAGCCCGAGACAGTGAGGAGAGAGAGGCCAAGAGGTCTCGAGAGACTAGTCATTTTTCAGGAGCTCGTGCACCAGCAGCATGCTATGGTAGGGGTTTTGTGAGTCGCCCTATTCATTCAGCTCTTCCAACAACCAATGGTATTCCATCTCCTCATAGACCTCAGGAGCCTTATTATGCACCACCAGTATGTCAGGTGCCTCTTGCTCGAGCTTTTATCACTGGCCAATCCAGCATGCCAATTCAGAGTCAGCAGCAACCGTCACGTCCTCCGAGGGGTTGTTTTGGGTGTGGTGACCCTCGTCATATGATCAGAGATTGCCCCAGGGCGAGGAGGGGTGCACCACCTCAGACTTATCAGGTTTCACGTCTTCCACCGGTTCCTCCAGCTATTCTTCTAGCCCCAGCTACTACCCCACCTTCTTAGACAACTCGAGGTGGAGGTCGGGGAGGTCGAGGTCGCCCTAGAGGAAGAGGCCAAGCCATATATTATGCTCTTCCAGCCCGCTTAGAGGTTGTTGCTTCAGATTCGGTCATCACAGGTATTGTCCCTGTCTGTCATAGGGATGCATCCGTATTATTTGATCCAGGTTCTACGTACTCATATGTATCTTCTTACTTTGCTTCACATTTGGGAATATCTCGGGATTCTTTGAGTTCCCCCGCATATGTTTCTACTCCTGTTGGAGATTCCCTTGTTGTGGACCGCGTATATCGGTCGTGCTTGATTGTTATTAGTGGTTTTGAGACCAGGTCTGACTTACTATTACTCATCATGGTAGATTTCGATGTTATTTTGGGTATGGACTGTTTGTCTCCCTACTATGTTATTCTTGATTGTCACGCCAAGACCGTGACGCTGGCTATGCCAAGATTACCGAGGTTAGAGTGGAGAGGTTCCTTAGAGTATACTCCCCCGCGAGTCATTTCTTTTCTTCAGGATCAGCTGATGGTTGAAAAGGGGTGTGATGTGTATTTGTCTTATGTGAGAGATGTTAGTGTCGAGACCCCTACAGTTAAGTCAGTTCCAGTTGTCAGGGACTATCCTGATATATTTCCAGTTGATCCTCCGGGTATGCCGCCCGATAGAGACATTGATTTCGCATTGACTTGTTGTCGGGCACTCAACCTATTTCCATTCCTCCATATCGCATGGATCCTCCCGAGTTGAAGGAGTTGAAATAGCAGTTGCAGGATTTTCTTGATAAGGGATTCATCAGGCCCAATGTATCACCTTGGGGTGCTCCGGTGTTATTCGTGAAGAAAAATGATGGCTCGATGCGTATGTGTATTGACTACCGGCAGCTGAATAACGTGACAGTGAAGAACAGGTACCCATTGCCTCGCATTGATGATCTATTTGACCAGTTACAAGGTGCTAGGGTGTTCTCCAAGATTGATTTGCGTTCAGGCTATCATCAGTTGAAGATTAGGGAGCCGGATATCCCGAAGACTGCCTTCAGGACTAGATATGGCCACTATGAGTTCCTTGTTATGTCGTTTGGGGTGACCAATTCCCTAGCAACCTTCATGCAGTTGATGCACAACGTATTTCGGCCTTATCTTGATACTTTCGTCATTGTGTTCATTGATGACGTTCTCGTATATTCTCGGTCCCAGGAGGACCATGAGCAACACTTGAGGGTCGTGCTTCAGACATTGAGGGAGAAAAAGTTGTATGCCAAGTTTTCTAAGTATGAACTTTGGCTTGATTCTGTGGAATTCCTAGGCCATGTGGTGTCTTCGTATGGGATCAATGTAGATTTAAAGAAGGTGGAGGCGGTGCAGAGTTGGCCCAAACTGTCCTCAGCTACTGAGAACCGCAATTTCCTCAGTTTGGCCGGGTATTATCACCGTTTTGTGGAGGGATTTTCATCCATTTCAGCGCCCATGACCAGACTGACCCAAAAGGGTGCACCTTTTATATAGACTGAGGAGTGTGAGGAGAGCTTTCATAAGCTCAAGACAGCCCTGACTACAGCACCAGTGTTAGTATTACCCACAGGTTCTGGGTCTTATACAGTCTATTGTGATGCTTCAATGAATGGCCTGGGAGCGGTGTTGATGCAGGACGGTATGGTGATTGCCTGCGCGTCCAGGTAGTTGAAGGTGCATGAGAAAAACTACCATGTTCATGATCTCGAGTTGGCAGCTATTGTTCATGCCCTGAAGATATGGCGTCATTATTTATATGGTGTTCCCCTTGAGATATTCACGGATCACCGGAGTTTGCAGCCCATATTCAGGCAGAAGGATCTCAATTTGCGCCAGCGTAGGTGGTTGGAGTTGCTAAAGGACTATGACATCACTATATTGTACCACCCAGGGAAGGCCAATGTGGTGGTCGATGCCTTGAGTCACCAGCGGAGAGTTTGTTATATCTTCCGGCAGTTGAGAGGCCCTTAGCCTTAGATATTCAGTCCTTAGCCAGCCGGTTCATGAGGTTGAACCTTTCGGAGCCTTGCTGGGTTTTAGCTTGTGTGGTGGCTCGGTCTTCTCTTTATGACCGCGTTCGAGAGCGCCAGTATGATGATCCCCACCTTCTGGTCCTCCAGGACAGGGTTCAGCGAGGTGACGCTAGGGATGTGACTATAGGAGATGATGGTGTGATAAGGATGCAGGGTCGGATCTGTGTACCCAATGTGGATGGGCTTCGAGATCTGATTCTTAAGGAGGCCCATAGTTTGCGGTATTCCATCCATACGGGTACCGCGAAGATGTACCAGGATCTAATACAACACTATTGGTGGCGAATGATGAAGAAAGATATAATGGAGTTTGTAGCCAAGTGTCTCAACTATCAGCAAGTCAAATGTGAGCATCAGAGACCGGGAGGGTTACTTCAACAGATTGAGCTTCCATAGTGGAGGTGGGAGCGGATCACCATGGACTTTGTGGTTGGACTTACTCGGACTTTGAGGAAGCATGATGCTATTTGGGTGATTGTGGATCGGCTGACCAAATCAGCCAATTTCATTCCACTGCTGACTGCATGTTCATCTGAGAGGTTGGCTGAGATTTATATCGGAGAGATTGTTCTCCTCCACGGTATCCCAGTATCTATCATTTCAGACAGAGGTACACAATTCACTTCACTGTTCTGGAGAGCCGTTCAACAAGAGTTAGGCACCAGGGTAGAGTTGAGTATAACTTTTCACCCTCAGATGGACAGGCAGTCCGAGCGCACGATTCAGATTCTTGAGGATATGCTCCGTACCTGCGTGATAGATTTTGGAGGGTCATGGGATCGATACTTGCCTCTAGCAGAGTTTGCTTATAATAACAGCTACCATTCCATCATTCAGATGGCGTCGTATGAGGCTTTGTATGGTAGGTGGTGCAAGTCTCCAGTGGGATGGTTTGAGTCGGGCGAGGCCCGATTGTTGGGTACAGACTTGGTTCAGGATGCCCTGGAAAAGGTGAAGGTGATTCAGGAGAGACTTCACATAGCTCATTCCAGGAAGAAGAGTTATGCGGACCGGAAGGTTCGTGACTTGGCATTTATGACTGGTGATCGGGTTTTGCTTCGGGTATCCCCTATGAATGGCATCATGAGATTCGGGAAGAAGGGTAAGTCGAGTCCTAGGTTCATTGGCCCTTTTGAGGTGTTGCAGCGGGTTGGGGAGGTCTCTTATGAGTTGGCTTTGCCTCCCAACCTAGCAGGAGTTCATCCGGTATTCCACGTTTCCATGCTCCGGAAGTATTACGGTGATCCGAATCATGTTTTGGATTTCACCTTAGTCCAGTTGGACAAGGATCTATCATATGTTGAAGAGCCAATGGCTATTTTGGACAGGCAGGTCAAGAAGCTCAGGTCGAGGAATATTGCCTCAGTCAAGGTTCAGTAGAAGGGTCATCCGGCCGAGGAGGCGGCTTGGGAGACCGAGCAGAACATACGGAGTCAGTACCCTCATCTTTTCACAGTTTCAGGTATGTTCCTATACTCGTTCGAGGACGAACGATTTTCTTAAGATGGAGAGAATGTAACGACCCGGTCAGTCGTTTTGAGATTTAGTTCCCCGATCCCCTAATAATTGTTTATCCAATGTCTAATTATGCTATTGTAACTTGTCGGAGCGTTCAGTGGTGAAATCCGGAGTGATTTTGGACACATAGTCCTTAAATGTGGATTTTAGCTTTTGGAATCAGGTCTTAGCTAGAACTGTGTGAAGACGGACCTGGAATGAAATTTTGTCGACTCCGTTAGCTCCGTTGGGTGATTCCGGGATTAGGAGCGTGTTCGGAATGTGTTTTCGAGGTCGGTTGTAGATTTAGGCTTGAATTGGCGAAAGTTAGAATTTCGGCGATTTCGGCCGATAGGTGAAATTTTGATATCGAACTTGGAATGGAATTTTGAAAGCGACAACAAGTACATAATGTCATTTATGACATGTGTGCAAAATTTGAGGTCATTCGGACGAGTTTAGACGTGATTCGACATCGGATGTGGATTCTAGAAATTTCATATGTTCTTAGGCTTGAATCTATGTATAATTCATGATTTTGATGTTATGAGGTGTGTTTTAAGGCTCGACCAAGTTTGAATGAAGTATTAGACTTGGTTGGTAGGTTTGGTTGAGGTCCCGGTGTAACGACTCGGTTCGTCGTTACGTAGAACCTGCATTATCATTGTTGTTATTGACTTGTCATATGTCGGTTATTCTGTTATTGATGTGTTAGATTTGATAGGCTTGAAATCGAATGGTTGTAGTGAGAGTTCAGTCATTCAGCCTTTAAAAATAGCCTTAAAATGGGAAAAGTCAATTGAGAGTTGACTTATTGGTAAATGACCTCGGAATGCGGATTTTATGGCTCGGATAGCTTCGTTAGGTGATTTGGGACTTAGGAGTGTGTTCAGAATAATTTTGTGATGTCCGGTGTAGAATTAGGCTTGAATTGACGAAAGTTAGTTTTGATGATTTCCGGTCGGCAGTGAAAAATAGGCTATTAGGGTAGGAATGGAATTCCGACAGTTGGAACAGGTTCATAATGTCATTTTGGATATGTCTACAAAATTTCAGGTCAATCGGAGTTGTTTTGGATAGTTTCGGCATCGTTGGTGGATTTTAAAAATATCAAAGTTCTTAGGCTTGAATCCGATGTGAATTTGGTGTTTTGATGTTAGTTTTTGTGTTTAGAGAGTGAAACTAAGTTTGAATGGTGTTATGGCATATGTTGGTAAGTTTGATCGTGGTCCCGAGGGGCTCGAGATTGAATTCGGGTGCTTAATGGAAGTTTGAACTTGGAAATTTCAGCATTACAGCTACTGGTGTTGGTGTAACCGCACCTGCGGAAGTTTGACCGCAGGAGCGGGCAATGGGTCGTAGGTGCGGAAAGGTCGTAGGTGCGGTTAGGGGACCGTAGGTGAGGTCTTGCAGGTGCGAGTAAGTGGGTCGCAGGTGCGGAAACCCTGGGCAAAAATATAAATTAGACCTTCCGCGGCCCTAACAAATTTTTACACCATTGTACGGAAGAGATCTATTGAGGCGATTTTTGAAGAGGAAAAATCAGTGTTCTTCATAGAGGTAAGTATTTTGATCATTAAAACTCAATTATGGGTGATTATAGAACATAATCTCAGTATTAATTCATGAAAATCAGTAGAAAATGGTGGGTTTAGGCTTGAGATTATGAGACCTTTAGGGATTGATTTGAGGGGTCAAACGAACTCCGATTTTAGTGTTCTTTATATGTACGGACTCGTGATATGAAGAAGAACAGTTTTATATAAAAATTTCTGAGTTTCAATACGCGGGCCCGGGGTCGGGTTTTGACCAAATTCGGGTTTTTGAGCTAAATTTGATTTTTTTCGATTATAATTTATTCCTTAAGCATAAATTGATGATAAAAAAAATTTGAACTTGATAGATTTGGAGCCTTCGGAAGTTGATTCGAGAGGAAAGCGTGTTGCGGAATAGTTCCGGGCTAGTTTTGAGGTAAGTAATGTCTTTAAATCCTGTCCTGAGGGTATGAAACTCCGGACTATGCACCCTTTCACGGGTTTTGAAATGCAAAGGTTGAAACTTTGGAAACATATTCCATATTTAGGCGACTGTTGAGATGCTAAACCGACTTTTAAGCCTATGCTTAATTAGTATTATTTTATTATGATATGATTTGGGCTGTAAGCCGTCTTTGGGGCCTAGGGCCAATTTGTTTTCCCCTTGGAGGGTGTGTTTACTATATTTTCCTCACTGATATGCTATGATTCTTACACTCAGTCCTTCCCTGGTAAATTGTTTTGATACTCAGAGTATTTTGATACTATTTATTGAAAAATAATACACTGTTTTGGGTCGAGAACCCGATATGTTTATGGCCTAAGGGAAAATTGAGAGTGTCTGGTTGAGTGAGGATTTCAGGCCTATATTGTGAGGAGGATTTCAGGCCTTATATGAGGGAGGTTTTCAGGCCTATATTGTGAGGAGGCTTTCAGACCTTATATGAGGGAGGCTTTCAGGCCTATATTGTGAGGAGGTTTTCAGGCCACATATGAGGGAGGCTTTCACGCCTATATTGTGAGGAGGTTTTCAGGCCTTACATGAGGGAGGCTTTCAGGCCTTATGTTGTTATAGCGCTTGGGCTGTAGGAGCCCCTCCGGAGTCTGTACACACCCCCAGTGAGCGCATGTACCTATTGAGTGATGATTATTGCCAGCGGGGCTGTTAATGAGTGATGATTATTGCCCGTGGGGCTGTTACTGAATGATTGTGAGAATGCCTGAGGGGCAATTGTTACGAGAAATGATTTTATCCTGAGGGGCAGATTTATGATGATTTTACTAAGTTTTTGAACTATGATTTACTTCGCTTTCAAACTGATTTTTACTGAGCATTTTACTGAGATATACTGATACTACACTTGTTTTGAAAAAGAAAAGATTTCTGAAAACTGATTTTCGAACTTATGTATTTGACAAATACTACTTGGTGACTTGGTGTTTTATAGTCTTTTGTGAAATTGTGTATATGTACTGTATTTTATAATTCTCAGACTGTGATTTATTTTCATTACTACTGAGTTGGCGTACTCATAAAGACTCCTTGTGCCTTTGTGCACAGATTCAGGTGACGATTCGGAGCAGTAGTTGTCCTTGCTCGTAGCATCAGTTCACAGGATTTCGAGGTAGCTACCCAGCGTCCACAACTTCTCCATTTCCCTTCCTTATTTAGTTTTAGCATTTGATTCAGAGACATATATTATAGTTTTAGCAGAGTTAGATTTATTTTATTCTTAGATGCTCATGACTATTGACTCTAGTCTTGGGAGGTTTTGTTTAGAGTTGTTAGACTATTATTGGGACGCTAAGACTTAATTACATTATTCTATGCTATGGTTGCTGCTTATTATTAAATTGTGAACATTTATAATTGAATAAATGCGTAGTAAGGTGATGGTCGTCTAGCCTAGTTCCACGATAGGCGCCATCACGGCCAGTTAAGGTTTGGGGTCGTGACACTCGGGGGCCTCGGGTGTGTTTTGGGTGTTCAAACGGGCATTTTTGGCCTAATAGCCTTAGCTGATTTTCTGGTTTTTCTGCAGCAGTAGTTTGTTCTCTGCAATCGCAAGGGTTCACCCGCAATCGCGTAAGGTAAGTGTGAGGGGTCCTGCGATTTGTTCTCTGCGATCGCAAGAAGAGGTCCGCGATCGAAATGTGTTGGAATCTTGGTCTTTGCGATCGCATGACCTGGACCGCGGTCGCGTAAAGTATTCTTGGTCTGGGGGAGTTTGAATATTTGTTCTACGCGGTCGCGTGGCCCCAACCGCGATCGCGTAGCTCTGGGTCGTGAAGGTCCGCGATCGCAGTCACGCAATCTCGATGAAGGTTTTTAGGCGCGTGGCTGAATGTTCTCCGTGATCGCGACTATGTGTCTGTGATCGCATAGACGAAACACCTCGGCAGAATATTAAGACCCAAATCCGAGGGTTTAAGTTATTTTCACCATTTTTGAACTTGAGAGCTCGGGAAGGGCGGTTTTTGGAGGCTTTTGCACCTGGGTAACTTGGGTAAGTGATTTCATCCATTATAGATCAATTTCCATGATTCTAATCTTAAATTCAACCTTTAATTTCGAAAATTTTGGGTAGAAAATGGGAAAAATGGGATGAACTTCATAGACCGAATTATTGAGTTTTGATTGGGTGTTTGACCTCCGATTTGAGAGATTCTTATATGGTTAGACTCGTGAGTGAATGAGTGTCCAGAAAATATGATTTTCACCTGATTACGAGACATGGGCCTGGGGGACATTTTGGCGAATTTCCTAATTTCGCTTATTAGCTTCGAACTTATTAGCTATTTTGTTTCCTTGAAATGATATTTACACAATGCAATCGAATTGACTAGATTTGGACCACCCGGAGTTGAATACTCGTGGAAAGAGCGTGGTATTGAGTTGATTAGCACGGTCAAGGTAAGTGGCTTGCCTAACTCTGTGTTGGAGACTTTCCCTTAGGCATTTTTATTGATTTTGTTACGTGGACGCCGTGTACGTGAGGTGACGAGTGCGTGCACGGGTCATTGTTGCTAAAATTCCATTTTTCCATCCATGCAATCACTTATTTTCATTCCTATATTATTGTTTCTTGTCTTAACTGAGTAGTTAGCTTAAGAATAAGCATGCCTACATGTCCTTACTTGATTTACTCTTATTTGCTACTAGTTGCACCATGCTTAGGTAGTTTTACTCTATTCTTGCTTGTTGTTTTCCTGAACTGTTTAATTAAGTCGTATCCGACATACTTCTGCAATGAATATTTAAATTGGGACTACGGACCGAGATCCGGGAGCTTTTCCCCTGTACTACATTGCATATTTAAATTGGGACTACGGACCGAGATCCGGGAGCTTTCCCCCGTGTACTGCATTGCATATTTAAATTGGGACTACAGACGGAGATCCAGGAGCTTTCCCCCTGTACTGCATAGCATATTTAAATTGGGATTACGAACTGAGATCCGGGAGCTTTCCCCTTATACTGCATTGCATAGTTACTGTTGAGATATATGTTGTGCTGAGCTGAGGGCTCTCTTTCTGTTATTAATTCTTCCAGTTTCCATTAATCTTGTTTATCATTGCTTATCTATATTTCACTGTTTAAATTTATAACTGACTTGTTTTAAAACTCAGTAGAGCCTCAACCTAACCTCGTCACTACTTGACTGGGGTTAGGATTGACACTTACTGAGTACCGAATGTGGAGTACTCACGCCCTTTCCTGCGCATGTTTTCCCCATGTGCGGATCCAGGTACCAGTGCACCGTACAATGGCTAGGTGTATCTTAGCAGTTGCTTAGGAGACCGCGAGGTAATTCTGCCGCGTCTGTAGGATCTCACGAGTCCCCTTCCTACTCTAGTATAGATATAGGAGATATATAGATACATTTTCCTTATTCCTTTGTACAGAGCTACAGTAGTTAAGAGTTTGTGACTTTGTGATATTCCGGGTTTTGGGAAAGTAAATTTGTAAATGTCGAGCGGCTAAATTTTATAGTATTACTTCTTCTTTAGTGTTTCTATTATTGTTTTGTCTTATTTTTCGCAAATTTTTGGCTAGGTATCGTCACGAGACCGTTCGGAGGGTAATTCGGATCGTGACAGTCAATCACTGAACTTACACTCCAGGTATTCTGTCTTAGTCCTACTTAACTTGAAACCCTTAAGCTTCAAGGCTTGTCTCCAGCCTCTCGTTAACGTCACCTCACGTCTTATCAATCAGAACTATGTCATTGGCGAATAACATATACCATGGCACCTCCCCTTGAATATAGTGTCAGTGTGTCCATCGTCAAGCCAAATAAGAAGGGGTTGAGTGCAAAGCCTTGGTGTAACCCCATAATAAGCGAAAAATGATCCGAGTCTCCCCTACTGTCCTAACCCGAGTCTTAGCTCTATCATCATGTCCTTAATCACCATAATGTAAGCTACCGACACACTTTTTACCTCTAGGCATATCCAAATAACCTCCTTATGAACCTTGTCATATGCTTTCTCTAGGTCAATAAACACCATATGCAAATTCTTCATCATATCCCTATTCCACCAACCTCCTAATAAGGTGGATAGCTTCCGTAATCGAACGACTCGGCATGAACCCAAATTGGTTGTTGGACATAGACACTGTCCTACTCACTCTCACTTACACCACACTTTCCTAGACTTTCATGGTATGACTTAGTAATTTGATACGCCTATAGTTGTTACCATTATGAATATCACGTTTGTTTTTGTACAACGATACCATCATACTCCGCTTCGATTCATAAAATAATAAAATAAATAATAATCAAAATAAAAAAATCTATATATAATAATAATAATATAATTAAAAAGAGAGAAAGAAGCATCCTCATTAAGCCAAGTGACATCCTCATAATATGCCACTTGGCATTTTAGGACAATCCTCCAAAAAAATAGGAGCTAGAAGATTATTTTTAAAAAAAAATCAGATTTCTTTGTTTTTAAAATATTAAGGATTTCTTTATTTAAAAATTTAACTGATTTTAAAGCTTACGTTAAATAATCTTTAAATTGTAAAAGAAAACCTTATTTAGATTATTATTTAAAAATTGCACATTTTAAAATATACCTTTTTGACTCTTTAGCTTTGAACCATGAAAATTGGATTACTTTTTCTTTTTTAATTCAAAAATTAGATTTATTTATGTGTAAGAAAATTAATTGATTTTAAGACATACATCTTAAAAAAATTACTGATTCAGAATTATTTGGAAATAAAAGCTCCTTCGAAATTCATCTTCTATGAACCGTGAAGACCATAAGTTTTTTTTCCAAGAAAAGAGCTTTATTATATTAAAAATATCAGATTTCTTTACTTTTAAAAAATTAACTGATTTTGAAAACATTGTTTACTCTTTAAGTTTAAAAAAGAAAACTGATTTAGATTATTATACTAAAAACTGCCCATTTAGGACCCACTTCCCCTGAATATTACGATTGAAACAAAACTATTCCAAACTGACGATGCCCACTTCTATTTCTCCAACTTATAGTCGCTTCTTAAATTCAAATCTTCCGCCTGCTATCAGAAACACATACGTGAATACGTGTGTATTCATGGGATAATCTGGAGCAAAAATCAGATTGAAGCATTTGTGCACCAAACATATGCATCCGTGAATATGTTTCTAACTGATATACTGCAGTTAGAAAATCTGTTTTTTAATTTGAAGTTCCTATATTTTTTTATGTAATGTGATTTCTATGTAAGGGGATCATATACATGTTTCTATAGGCAAGTAAATGTTGTATCTTTTCATAACACATATTAATGAGTTTGGATTATATCTTATGTCTGAACTTTATCATTTGCCAAAATAAGGAAAGGTTGACCACCATAAAACATAATTTGAGGCTTACCTTTACTCAACGCACAATAGTGGCTGAAACTACCGATTCACTTTTTCCAATGAATATCTTTGATCTCCGATCTACTACCATATGATCAATTGATAAAAAAGGTTGATGTGAACAAGACTGAATTATTTGGTAAAAATAACTTTCATCATAAACTTCTAATTATTATATTTTTTGTTATTTAATTAACATCTTCTAATTCTTTAGATGTAATTGGAGAAATCCTCAATTTTAGTGAGGTCCAAATGCACAAACAAGGTGAAATTTTTAGAAAGGATATGAATGTCGAACTTTAAGATGTTGAGTAAGAATGAATACTCACCACTGATTATGGATGAATTTGGCAATTACATATTCTAAAAATTATCTTTCTATTTCTATTTGCAGGACGAAGAGCCGTGACATTCTGGGGCAAATTATTGATTAAATTGTACGTACTTCATCTGCCAAGCTTTAACAACCAACCTATTATTGTTGTTATGAAGTTTATAAAAGCACATTAATTTCAAGGTAAAATGCAACTATTCACTTGTCTTTACTTTGTGAAAGGTTATTTTGCGCAGTACTTGGAATGTATCAAAGCTTTGAATTAATCCAAATTTTCCTCAATCTGATGAGTTAAGAAAATTGTTTAATATAAAAAATTTCCTTGCATCAATATTCAATCTAACTGTTTTACACGTTGTTAAATTCAAGAGTACTTTATGATCGGGATAGTTTCCCTGATAGGCTGAATCAAACGATTTCTCGGCAAAGTTTCTTTGTCTCTGATGAGTTAGGTAAGGGCGTTGTTCAAGTTAAAATAATTGGCGAATTAGTCGAGTTCATGCAAGTGAGTGAACTTTTTTGTGTTATATTACTTCAATCAATCTTAAAGTTAATAGTTGTTCTATGTGCATCTGTTACAATGAATAGTCGTTGTGTGATAAAATCAAGCTAATGAACTTCGTTTTCAGAAAAATACATATGTTGAAAATTCCAAAATATCATGACTATTTTTATTGTACCAAAAAACTGTTTAACAATAATATATAATGTGATTAGAAGGTACCAGCCAAAATGGTCAGACCATCTCTTTTTCCTTCACTCGAGCCCTAAATTTCTCCAAGAATAAGCTTATTAGGGAGCGTGCGAGCGTACATGCTAAAAGTGTTCTCAAAATGGACAACTAATCACTTATTGGAGGCAACCAGAGAAGGAAAATCATCGGCTTGACCCTTAGAGGATGGTGAAAATAGTATCTAATTTAAGAGGGAATAATACAGGAATAGTATGCTAGCTTTAAAATTTAACGACTTAGTTATATATTTGAATAAAATCTACTTTTTGTAGCAATTCTGTTGTAACGTAAGCAATTTTTGTAGTTTGAACTAGGAATTGCCTCTTTTTACCAGTCAAACAACTATAGGATATAATCATAACTGCAGAAAATTTGACAATTAGGATAAAAAATATAGTGACACTTTTTTCCATTTAAATATGCACAGTATTGTAACTATTTTGACTTTATGTTCTAACTATTTTTTAAAAAAAGAATACACTTTATGTTCTAACTGTTTTGCTTCTTCACTCTAAATATCTAATAATTTGTCTCTTTTTACCAGTCAAACAACTACAAGATATAATTATAACTGCAGAGAAATTTGATAATTAGGATAAAAAAGAAACAATGACACTTTTTTCCATTTAAATATGCACATTATTATAACTATTTTGACTTTATGTTCTAACTTTTTTTTTTTTGAAAAAGAATACACTTTATGTTCTAACTATTTTGCTTCTTCACTCTAAATATTTGATAATTTGCTTAGTTTAACTCTATTCTTCAATCTCTTTAGTTAGGAAGTTATAAGTAAATAACTGAAATAACTGTATTTACCAAAATTTAAGCTATATATATTCAACTTTAAATTGGCATTTTGGTTTTTGATGAATGAAATATGCCTAATTTAAAGTATGCCTAATTTATGTCTTCCCTTTTACACAAATATGCTATCCTCAATATCAATATTACAAGTTGTATTAATATAATAAATAGGAAGGTCATGATGGATTATTGTAAGTATTAAAAAATTTAGAAATTGAAAGAGGATGGTCGTCAGCTGCAAGAAGTGTCAAAAGAAACATTTTGGAAGGAAACATTTATATTATTTGGGCAAGTTGTGTACTTTTATTATTAGTTATTTGAATTAATCAAATTTGTATACTTAATTTTCATTCAAGCTTTATCCCCATTCACATGGTATTACCACTATATCTATGATTGAATTAATTGTGGAAGTTAGTGTACCTTCTCTCTTTCTGCAATTTTATTACCGTTGAAGGTTGGATTCTCTTTGGTTGGAGTGTTTAACCAAAGAGATTCTATTGTTTTTCCTCTATACCCTTTTTTATGGGCTATGACAGAAAACTGTTTCGAATGGTGCAATTTATAGGATTGGTGAACACTTCTCCATTTACTTTGATTCTAATTCAAAGGATGTAAAAAATATCAGAATCTCACTAAACCTCGATGAACATTTTTCAATCATTTTTTCTCAGTCATAATTTATCCTCCATGAAACATATATAACGGTCTAAGATAAACACTTAGAGGAATACATTTCAGAAACTTTATTCACTACTATGAGTTTTTTAGAAGTAGAATAGGATTTTTCTGATATTTAATTTGGTGATTTATTCACCATTTTGCACTGAAGCTTCCGGTGCAAAAGAAGGTCGCCATATCAAGTCAAAAATATAAAATTTCCATCAAGCCTCGAAGAACTTTTTTCCATCGCTATTTCTCAATCATAATTTATCCTCCATGAAACATATTTGACAGTTTGACATAAACACGTAAAGGAATATATTTCAGAGACTTTATTCACCATTATGAGTTTCTTAGAAGTAAAACATATTTTTTTCTGATATACAATTTGGTGGTTATACATTGTAACAAATTAAAGCATAATTTAGTTCTTTATTCTTCACTTACAACCACTTGATTATTATTTGAAATGTTAACAAGTAAAGTTTTATATGTTCGGTTTAGTGTTTCTACCTAATTCGCCATGAAGCAAGCAATAACAGAGAGATAAGTAGAAACGAAAATATGTTAATGTCGCAGTCATGTGCCATGAGGAATACAATAAAATACATGGTACTTAAATTTTCAAGCCAAAATTAAGGTTTCACCTGCCAAACCAACTATCTTGAAAGAGCTAAATTTTATGCCAACTCTCCGCTCATTGAGAGGAACTGAATTGGCAGTGTGACCTTTAGAGATTGTAAGAAAACTTACCTCAACTTTATTGCAAATATCAAAGATGAAACTTTTTTTTTAAATTGACAAGGAAACACTTTCTTAAATATATATCAAAATTTTCTCTTGGAATCGAGGACAATGAGAATATTACCATGATGAAAAACTTAATTTTATAACTTTCAAGGATAAAAAATCAACCTATGATATTTGTTCTGATAGAAATCGAGCATCGATTTTTTACCTCTTACATTTTCACAACAATTACAAAGGTTTTGTACGGTTTATCTAAGCTAGCTCACAACTATTGAAAAAATTTCTTAGAATGGTATTGTCATTTGGTTTTCAATCATACTTGGGGTCCTAATATTAGCCCCAATAAAATTCATCTATTTATTTTTTATTTTAATTCTTTTGAACACGATCGTAAATTTAATCTGTTATATATATATCCCTCTCCGTTCTTTTTTTCTCTAAATCGATTTGCGCATCGCGCGAATACGTATATTAGTTATATTTAAAGTAACAATACAATATAGTACAAATGCAACAATCATCCAAACAAGTGTGAATTTTATTTATAAATAACGAATACTTTATTCTCAGTATGCTAATATTTTGAATTTAGGTTGGCAAACACAATTAATACTAGGCGAAATGACCTCTAGGCCACTTAAATTTGTACCGAACTTTAAAGCCGATATACAAACTTACATTATTCCCATTTGAGCACTCAAATTCACATATTCGGTAACTAATAAACCTATTTGACCGTTGACCATACACATGTGGCAGTGACACCGATGATGTGGGCAAGGTGGGTATAAGTCACGAAAATTACGCGCGTGACTACAATAGTTTTGATTTAAAAAAATCTAAAAAAAAAAATAAATTAAAAAGAAAGAAAATAACTCTAAAAATAAATTAGGCCACACTCCCCCCTCTCCTCCCCCACCTCCCCCTAAAATTTCCTTCTACCCTTCTGTTCTTTTTCCCCATTGTCGTCCTCCCCCACCTCCCCCTTCTTTTTTTTCTCCCCGCTGTGACCTTCCATACTCATCGTCGACTTTCTTCAACATTGCTGACGGCGAAAACCTGGAGTGGTGTCGCCGCGGTGAGGATGAAGTGCCATCGACACGAGCATACCAAAGTTGAAGCCCAATGAATTGGAGGCAAAGATGGGATCTCTGAACTCGTCTAGCTATTCAAAAGCTTGATTGACAATGGAGTCAGATGATTGTTGCACTACTCTTAGTTTGTTGAGTTAGAGAGATTTCTATATCGCACACTGGACAAAGTTTAAAAAATTTTCCTCTCCTCCTCGCCGTCCTAATTTCTATTCCACTGTCATCATCTTTTGTTTCTTCATTTTAGTTAGCCGGCTCACCATAGTATTGGGCGACCTCCATTGTTTCAAAACCATGAATTCCTATTGACTTTTCTGAAAATTTAAAATTTAAAATTTATTTTTGTAGTCTAATCATGAGCATAGTGGTGTTGTGAATTTGATTTTGAATTAAGAGAGAAAGAATAGTGAAGACAAGGTAAAAAAAAGAACAAAAATAAGGAAAGGAATGGAGGTGGGTGAATGGAGAAGATGAGCGAGGTGGGTGAACGGAGATGACATATCTTTTTTTAATTTGTAATTTAGTATTTAAGTATATGACCCACAAATAACACATGTTAAGTAATTAGTAGTCCAGTATATGACGTGTTATATATGTAAGCGCGATTGATATACACGTACTTCTGGATATATTTATTTGTACTCATTTCGTCAAATTCGAATGTTCAAATAAAAATAATATAAATTAGTATATCAACTTTAAAATCCGATACAATTGAAATGACCATTTCGCCATAAATACTATTTGAATTTGATAGCATACAATATGTAGAGGGCGAATAAAAGGAGAGAATATTCTACATTTGTATTCACTAAAACCAGACACACTCATTAGCATCATATGCTGTTATGACAATCTTGTCTTCTTCTCAAACACCAACCTTAAAAATCATTTCCATTTCCACTTACCACTGCCACTTGTCTTCTTCCTAATCACACACAAACCTAACTAATAAAAACCTCTCTCTTTATTATCTGCACTAACAAATCCATTACATCATCTGTAAATAAATGCAGCTTCTACTTTCAAAAGCTTTCTTTTTTCTACGTACAACAAGAACATTTCCTTCTTTATCAACAATGGCTATATCAACAACCACTTCAATTTCTCTTTCTTCAAAACCCCGTCTTAAGGGTGTTGTATTTGATATGGACGGAACCCTAACGGTTCCCGTTATTGATTTTCAAGCCATGTATAAGGCTGTTCTTGGTCATGATGAGTACCTTGCCGTTAAATTAAAGAATCCTTCTGGCATTGATATTTTGCACCACATTGAAAATTGGAGCCCCGATAAGCAACGTCGGGCTTATGAAATTATTGCTGATTTTGAAAAACAGGGTCAGGATCGCCTCCAAATTATGCCTGGTAATTTCCTTTTTTTGGGTAAAAATCGAGTCTTTTTGTTCAAATTTGTTTTCCCCTTGTGTTTTGAGGTTATACTGTTGATTTATTGGTTCTCTTGTTAATTTTTATTTGGTGCAGGTGCTGCTGAACTTTGCAGTTTTCTTGATTCTAAGAATATTAGGTAAGATTTATGAGCTATTTTTTTTATACCTGCATGAAATATAATGCTTTCAGTCAGTATCTAGTATCAGTGGCTGTGTATTACTGTATATTAACTCGAGATTGCTTTAGAAAACCATGAACTTCAAATCCTGGATCGGTAGTTGTACGGAGGATTCGTATAGTTGAACCCAACTATAGATTCATTTTGTTATTTTGTTTTCATGGTTGTGGGGGGG